>QLNU02007051.1:14506-25506 GCA_006491805.2 Dysdera silvatica | reverse complement strand
AGAAATGGCAGCAAAAAAAAAAAATTGTATATATATATTGCTTCGTTCTTAAAGTATTCTATCCATGCATGCTTTTCATACCAAGTACTGTGAAACGATTTATACTTATCACCTATTTCTTGGTGGAAACAGTAAAGTTTTGTCTGTGTTGGTCCTTTATCATAATTTTCACTTAAATCCAAAGTTTTTTTTCAACTTAATCCAGCTTGTATTCGCGTTAAGATGAAATCTGATACCGTTTCAATTTGTATATCCCTTTTTTAATTGTTCCCACACTTTTGAAATGTCCTCGCGAAGAAGTAAACGTTTTACACAGTACATATTCTGACCCTTATATACAATAAATACCCACTTACCCCGTATAAAAATTGCGAAAAACAGCTCTATTGCAATTATATTAAAAAAAAAAAAACTTTTCCTATTTATGCATTGATAAACATTCAAACTTTTTACCATTTACAAATCATTATAAGCAAAATATTTGGGTGGGCCAAGGCCCACTCACTAAAACTGCCACTGGGGAATTCCCCCCATGGTTGAGAACCACCGATCCAGGCAGTTATTACTGTCAATACTTATTACAATCAAACCTCATCAACGTGAACACTCACGCTGGCGATAAAGAAAATTGTTCATCAAGCATGATTTCCTTAAAAGGAATCATATATATGTATATTATAATTTATGATGGGAATATTGGGGCCTAATGGACCCATATAATCCTATGATTGTGTCATTGGATATAGGCATACTAAGTACAGAAGCGTCTGGCCGTTTTGTTTACTTTTACGGGTATCATTTAACTACCCAGATATCCCCATTCTTTCCCAATCCCTGACAATTTTACACCTGCTGTGTAACTCTCGGTTAATGCGTTTTAAAAAGTAAAAGCCAACGAAGGCTGTGCAAGGAAATGATAAAAGATGACACAATCAGTATTCTATCATTAATTTGTAAATCATAGCATTGGTATTGTTCTTATGATTTGTTGTGCTATGACATGACACATTGTCATTTTAACGCAACATTATAAATCACGGAGAGATCCCACTTTGCTATCCATATATGTTTTTGTATGAACTTAAATATGCTTTAAGTAGCGCAAGTTCTTGTTTTACTAAATGATTGATTCTTCAGGTATTAAGACTCACTTTGTCAGGGCCCACAAAGAAAACTCTTTCATCGCCAAAAAATGCGAGATGATACCCATTGAGTGGGTATCAAGGCGTTACGCAACAGGATCATTTCTTAGGCGAAATGCTGGTGTTGCCGAGGGAACGAGATTTACCCCATTGAAGCTTGAAACCTTTTTCAAGGTAATTAAATGTCAAACATTTTATTGTTGTTGAATACCATCATTTTTTTCTTCCTTTTTTTTTTAAAGAAAAATTATTATACAATACTAGATATAGTTTGTAATCAAAGATGGTAAGAATTCAGTTTCTCATTATTGCATGTGGGAGGAGGGTATGCATTTTTAGGATTATTGTAAAAATGTATATATATATATATTTTTTTTTTTTGCTTAAAGGATGATGCAAATCACGATCCCCAGTGGTCGTACGAGCAACTTATTGGAAACAAGCTTGTCATTGGTGGCATATTATTAAGAAAACACGAAGTCGATATCATGTTAAAATCTACTGCTTGCATATTTGAAGTGTTGGAAAAGGCATGGAATCACCTGAACTGCAGCCTTATCGACATGAAAGTGGAATATGGTGTCACTCCTGATGGTAAGTTTTGACTAGCGTGTATAAAAATACATTTTCAATGATTATATCTAGCGCATTTAATTTTTTATGTAAAAAATTACAATTTTATTACATTAGACATCGTTCGAAAACAGGTTTGATTCACTTAGCAGCAGAGCTTCAAATTCCATGGAAAACTTTTGAGCCCTGCCATACATAGCTTGACTATTAATGTCTTTGAGCCCTGAACAAATTTTCATTATTAACTTTCATTTTTCCCCTCTCTTTATAGTTAGTTTCTCCCTTTTTATAGGTGGTCTATTTCAAAGCCAAGGCTTCGCTATTTAAGTCTACTTTGCCTAATATGGGATGGAGATAATACGTTTGTTTAGCATGCAAAAAATCTGGTTTTAAATCCCTTGGGTACTAAGCATTTACCATGTTTTTATTTTACCGTTCCATATCTGTGGTTTAATTTTCCAAACTTTGGTGCCCCACTGTCGCTTTGTTGCCATATTTTTTTTATAGCATTCCAACTATTCTCAAATCAAATTCAACATTTTGATAAAAGTTTTTATTTAATTCACAATCCAATAGCATATTTAAAGGCATTAACTTTGTCGTCCAGCCCTTCCCCCCCCCCACCTTTCAGTGACCCACTGCCCCTATAGAGGAGCTGTGCTACCCATGTTGAAAATCATTGTCCTATGAACGTTCAGATCTCGCAGAAAACTGTTGGTCCTCGTACATTATGGGTTTAGTTTTCCTTGTGCCACCATACATGTTTTTTCCATGATTTTGTCCATTTATCATGTTTACTTATGTATGTGCATATTTATCACTCCTTTAACCTTATAGAAGAGTCACATAAATCTCTTGTCTACACTTAGAGGCGCAAAATGACTCACGCTATCCTTGCATCCTAAAAATCAAGCTCTTGGTTAGATTACGGTTGTGTATTTTTGATTGTCAACGGCATCATACCGTTTGCAAATATATATAATTGGAATAGCAAGTTAGGCTTACGAGATGTAAAATAACTGATCCATCCTATTCCTAAATCTCTTCTCATTAAGACAGCCGTAGACTGTTTCTGTTATAGTCATAGCTTCACAATAACAGAGTTGAGAAAGGTTGTTTGATTTTAATTAGTAGTATTATAAAGTGTATTTGTAATATATTGTTTTTTGTGCGAGACAGACTAAGTACATCCACTATACACACAGCCTTTGCCTGAACGATGTAAATGTATATAAATTGTCATATTTGTTAGCTGTTTTGTAAATCGTTCACTTCACCACATCTTAGGTGTCTATCATAGTTGACTGTGGATGACAAAAATTGTATTTTATGTAAATAAACTGATTTGAAAGTTATTTTTTTCTTTAATTTGACATTTTTTAGGAGAAATTATTTTAGCTGATGTCATTGATAGCGATTCCTGGAGATTATGGCCAGCTGGTGATAAACGATTGATGGTTGACAAGCAGGTTTATCGTAATTTAAAAGAAGTCACAGCAGAAGATCTGGATCGTGTAAAAAATAATTTTAAGTGGGTGTCTGAGAAAGTAAAAGTAAGTGAACTGGAATTTTTTTACTTTTTTGATGGCTTTTACCTTTTACAGTAGTTTCTACCTTCCCTTCCTTATTTGTATGTATACGGTAAAACTTCTGTTATCCAATCGTCTTTTATTGGGATTGCTCTCTGTTAACTGACGTGTTTCCATAGCAATTATTCTTTTAGACACTGTCCGACTGGTATGTGCCAATAAAAGTGGAGAAGACAAAATAGGTTGGAGCAGAACGACCCATGCTGTCCTTGCACCATAAAAATTCAACCAGTAAACAAAATGGGGGAAAAAACTTTGCAGATGATCAATTTCGATGCTTTTGACTGTTTTTCATACGGTTGGGGCAGCAAGTGAATTGCAATTCGATAGAACCAATTCTCTTAAAGAAGCTTTGCGATCAAGCTCAAAGCAAAGACAATCAAGATTGGGTCAAACAAAATTTCATTTCGAACCTTTGCAAGATGCTTAAATTATATAAATTTAACAACAATCAGCAATACATTTTGAAAAATCAGCTGTATTTTTAAAATAAGTCTTTTCTTATTAAATGGAAACATACTAAAAAAAAACGTGCACTTCTAATTGGTACTATGGCTGGTGCTGGACCCCTGAATTGATTATTCAAAATTTTTGATTTACAAACATTAGGTACCAATTAAGTTGTATAATAAAGATCCTACTGTATATATAAAGCACTCCCATCGCTATAATATCTATTTGACTTTTGGACCTCCTCGCTTACATATATAATTCCCCTTTCTCCAGGAATTTATCATTCAACCATCAGGACGTATTGTTGTGGTTATGGGTTCGGTGTCGGACATGGACCATTGTAAGAAGATTCAGAACTTCAGTAAGAAATTAAACATTCCTTGTGAATTGCGGGTTTCTTCGGCTCACAAATCAACAGACGAGTCACTAAAAATAATTGCTGAATATGAAGGTTAGTCGTAATTACTTTAAGTTTAAAAACTTAATTTTATGACGCTGTGCAATTTCAAATCGTTTTCTCATTTCTTCTCACTTTGACATTATGTTTTCATTAATTTCTAGGGGACAATGTGCCAACTGTTTTCATCGCAGTTGCAGGCCGAAGCAATGGCTTAGGTCTCGTAATGTCTGGAAATACAGCACTTCCGGTCATCAACTGCCCACCATTGTCTGCTGACTGGGGTAAGGAGGATGTTTGGTCATCGCTTCGTACACCATCGGGTAATAAATTTAATTTGTTAATTCACTAACTCGCATAAAATTTTAAGGTGACCTATTAGTGAAAATTTCCTCTTCAGTTTTTCATGAAACTTCCTGACATTTTATGTAAAATATATTTCAATATAAAACGTGTCACACTGAATTTGAAATTGGTAACATTATTTTTTTAATATTAAATTTTTTAAGCACTGATATCATTCGTTAAAATAGTTCCATGTAATGCATTTTTTATTAGGAACTTCGAAACAAGTCTTAATAGTGAGATTTTGTTAGTGGTAATAAGACCTTGTTAGAACTAGTATGTCCCTTTATTCTATTATTCTTAAAAAAATATGTATGTCAATATATATATACCTATGTTCGTAAAAATTGCAACTCCATGAAGGACTCATCCGAATTGGATGAAATTTAATGTACAAATGACCTGTGTTGATACAAATGAACGATTAAAATTACAAAGCAAAAAAAACAAACAATATTACATGTCGAAAATCAGTATTTGGTGAAGTCATCATGCGTTGCAATAAGTGATGCTATACAATGTGGCATGGAATCAAATAAATGTTGAATGTGTGCCTGAGGAAGAGCATTCCAGATGGTTTGTATGCAACCCCAATTTTTTTTTTTTTTTCTTTTGCATTTTCGAAAGTCAAAAATTGTAAAATTAATTGAAATGTTGGATGACATCAAAATCCCAATTCCAGTTTGTTCATTTACATTAAATTGACAAAGCATAATTGTTATGAAAATTGTATTGCAAGGAGCATTTTCTGTAGTAAGGAAGAATAGTCAAATGCATTTTGATTATTTAAATTTTTATGGTGCAAGAGTATCTGGGCTATACTGTACTGGGTATACTGCGCCAAACATGTTAGAAGCACAGATTGTTGTAAAAACCATTTCTCAGCAAAAAGTCAGACATGTGTATGGTCAGCACGATCATCTAGAATGTTAGAAAGTGATGGTGAGTTAAAAGTAAGAATACGATCAAGGTTGAAATAAGGGGATTGAGTTTCTGGGTTTGGTTCCCCAGAAGCAAGTGTGGATACATGGGGGGGGGGGTTATGACCCTGAAAATATATTTTTTTCACTATAAAAAATTCCAACTTTCATGATAAGTGAAGGTTGTTATTCCTAGACCATGGCAAATTCTGGCCTTGTCCCCCCCCCTCCCCCACAAATGAGTGCTTGCGTCCACTCCTGTGCAGGTGACAAAAGTCTGGGTCCCCGTGAGAAGCATAGTTCTTAGTGTAGCATGAGCTGTATTGTCTTTATGTCATATTTAAATAAAAAAAAACCCACAAATGTGGGTTCGCCACCACTTCTGTGGCTAATGTATCATGGGGTTGATATTCAGAGCTCACATTAAGTCGTTGATCCGATCCCATTAATGGACCCATAACTGCATTACGCTCCTTAAACTGCAAGTAGCTGTTGGACAAAATCTTTTATCATCAAATTTTAAATTTTAATCCCAAATATAAAGCATTAGTGGATGTGCCATGGTCTGGAAAATACGTGGATTTTTGTCAATTCCATCGCACATGACTTTACAATCACTCTATTGCCCATAATAAGTATCTATAATTCTTTACTTGCATAATCTGTATTGATATATATATATGGGCTCGTTAAGTGTACTTAAGGAAGCAATTTATCATGAAAAATCAAGCATCGACACCTGCATGGTTTTGACATTAATGAGAACTCTATGATCTGTATATTGCAAATTCGATCAGATTCGATTTATTCCGGTATCCTCTTAGGCTCTAGATCGGGTGTGGCCCGAGACAAGGTTTCTCTTTCTTTTAGACCCTTGCTGCATGATGCCCTATAAGGTTTTCATATATTGAACCATTTGTGGTCAATTGTCAACCACTTTTTCAATAATTGTATTCACCCTAAGGAGAATAATATCTGAATTTGAAATATATGGGTTAAAAATTCTAATTTGAGCCCAACAGTGTGGGTGGGAGAATTTAGTTTTCCCTTGAATTTCCACTTTAAAAAGCATTTGTAGCCCTGCTCCGGTAAGGCGATCTAACGTGCCGTTAATCTGGTTTCGACTCCCATCAGTGCCAAAAAGAACAATACTTGCCTACTAACTGCTCACTGTTGTCTGGGAGATGGTTTCCTAGGCCTAAAGAGGTTCAAATTCAATTGGAAAACCGTTCGTGTTGGCACAGCGTGATCTTTGTAGTCTCCATCTTCACAAAGACACAAGTAAAAAGTGCGAGTTTAAAATTAACTGAATAATTTGTGGTTTTTAAAATGTATTTGATTTCTATCTAGGATTGGGTTGCGTGACTGTGGTTTCCGCAGAAGGGGCTGCTCTCCATGCTGCACAGATAATGGGCTTAACTGATCACGTGATCTGGTCTTCCCTGAGAGCGAAGCAGTTGCAAACGTGGATTTCATTGAAAAATGAAGATAAAAAACTTTGGCAGTAAAACTCTGGACTACCTGTGTCTGTAAAGGTGAGAGCAGCATTTTGCATTTGTTTAACCATACCGTAACTATTATTTTTGTTATGCAAAAATTTGATGAGAGAAATCTTGTAGATAGTTGCTTTTGCCCACTTAACCCTTTAAGTATTCATACTTTGCTATGGAAATATCCAGACGAAGAATGCAAGATGTTTGAAGAGAAGTTACTTGCGCAGAATTTAAACTCGTTTGCATCCTTAATGGCTGTTGATGCATATATGTGTACAACTCCTTTTAAGCTCATAGTCATCATCAATGTATGGATAAGCTGAATGTGAATCACAGAAGAGCATTAACAATGCGTTTAAATTCAAAAATAAAGTTCCTATTCTGTCTTGAATTAACAAGAAAAAAAATGTATTCCTCGCTGTACTAGGCTCTGTAGTAGCATGTTCAGCGCCGCTAATCCAGCTTTATCTACCAACAGTGAAAAAAAAACCACTTACTAACTATAGGCTGGATGTTGGTTCTGTATGCCTTAAGAAGCTTGAATTCCGCAAGAGAAAATGTAGGTTCATTACCCACTAATGGCATAGATAAAACCTGGGTTAGTGGGATTATGGTGAGTGCATTCATTCATCCATCATGCCACTCTTGTGCTACTAATCCAGGATCGATTGGATAGGCTTTATATTGTTCTAGATTTAATTATACATAGTGTATGGGATAGAAAGTTCCATATTGGCTGACCAAGTATGAATAGTATGAATTTGATCCAAATTCCTTCATTGCTTTGAGCTACACATGCTGCTGTTGGTATTAAAAAAAAAGTAATGACTAGCAATTTGTGGTTATAAATACCACCTCTGGGAACTGGTCTGGATTTGACTGTCAGTAAACACAGATGTGTGTTAATCAGCAAGTCATGAAAAAGTCAAGAAAAGGTCAATAAATCAAGGTTCTAGGTCACAGTTATGCTTTATATGTGCATTGAATTGTAATTTGCTTATGAGATTTTAACTATTTATTTAATGATTTTCAGCTATATTTTGGTAATATTCAAGGATTTTCAATTATTTTTATATATAGTTATTTTATCAGTCATAAGAAGAAAGGCTGAGAAACGTTTTTTGAAGGGTAAAGAATGTACAAAAGTAAAAGAATTCAGTTTATTTTTAGTAGACACACTGTTAATGTATTGTGGTTTGGAAGTCATGTGAAGCTGTCGATCACCTTCCATGGGTGACCACCCCCCATAATAGTGCAACTTTGTGAAGTAAAACAAATGCGAACCCTAATTCTTTGGTGTCTAGTTACGGGGGATGCTGTGCACAGTACACATATTTTTCAAAGTTTTATCTTTTGATCTACCAGTTATTTTTTATTTTTAAAAAAAAAAGATATCTAAATGATACTTACTGTTGGAGCTGTGGAATTTCATTTCTTCGTCAATAAAGGTAACTAAGCTGTCACGTAACTTCAAGGTCAGGTGCCTTGTTGTAACACAGCATGACCTTTTGCTGGCTTTGCACCATAAAAACAGGAACTTGCACTATTAAAGGAACAAACTTTTCTTTTTAACAAACCTGAACTGTGATAGTGCAGTGTTCTCCAGAGATAGACACTGTCCAATATTAATTGGAGCTGAATTTATCCAGTATTGCCTACAAATGAAGTCTATCCAATGATCACCAAAAACCGAATAAAAACCCCGTTTGGCTCAACGTAGCCACAACTATCTTTGTGGGGTAAGACACACACAAAAATAAAAAGCATTTCTCATCTTTAGTGCACTCTCGATAAAATATAACACACTTATAAAATAGTGGGGTTTTCGAATTTGCGAAAGTGCTCTGATCTATTTTTTTTCTCCTCTTAAAATTTTGAGCTTGCATTTATTTGTATGTAATTTACAGTCGTATCTTATGGTGCTCTTATTTTCTATATTGTATAAATTTCATTTTTTATTTTCAGTTCTCCAAGCCATTTAGAATTGAAGCTCTATTGATGTAGCCATGTGTATTCCAGACGTTCACAAAACTACTTTCTCGATTCTAAAAAATTTCACAAGATTACCAAAGCCTGAAAATGATTCAAACTGATGAAAAGATTATTAATGATAAATCGATTATTTTTAGATGCTATATTTACAATGTTTTGTGCCATATAAAACATACATACTGTTTATACATACATGTTATAAATTTTGATACCGCATATTACTAATTTTTGATGTACTGTAATATCTTATGTTAAAAGAATATTAAATGTTATTTTCTTAAACTTTATCACATTGCCCATTTTTTAATTTTATTTTTTCTGCATTGTATGTTCAATTTTTTTTTTTTTTTATAAATTTCTTTGAGGAGTTTTTTCTTCAATCTCTTGTTCACTAAAAACTCCAGAAGCAAGTGCCCAAGGAGTTCCAAGACAAATTTGAGGAAACACTTTCTTTTGGACACAAAAAAATTCCTTTTCAAAAACAAGTGTTTCAGTAAGATCCCTCAAGTTGTCATATATCTAAAAGTGCATTTTCTTTCGAACACTTGTTCAATATACACCGATGAGCCAAAACATTATGATCACCCAACCATGTGTAAATGGGTTTGCTTGGATGGTGTGTTAGTTGTTGGTAGCCATTAAATAACCCTCGCACCTCACCATAGGACTTGTGGGAAGAGTATTTAAAGATGATCCTTACTCATAATTCTCTTATGTTTGTGTATGATGGGTAAAGCTGCTGATATAAGTAGGTTTTATAAAGCAGACTGTAATTGCCCAATGGTTCGGAAAGATCATCTCTGAAACTGCATGGCTCATTGGGTGTTTACGAGGTGCTGTTGTTAGGATCTGTACAAAGTAGATACATGATTATACTTAATATTCAACACTCACATATAAGGAGCTCAACCTAGAGCTTTTCTGTTTAGGAGAAAGAGATGACATTTCCATCCTGGATTCGAACCAGGGTCCCTCCGTTGAGCTTTGAGTGTCTTAACCACTATGTAAATCATGGTGAAACCAGTATTAGATGAAAAGATGTTGGACGTCTGCGTGTCATCAACACGAAACAATGTCGGAGGCTGTCACACTTGGTGAAGCAAAATTGGTGGCAGCCAGTGGCTCAACTGACAGCCGATTATAATGCGGGTCCAAATAGAAGCGTTTCAGAGCACACTATTTAGCTGACTGTTTCATATGGGGCTTTGCAGCAAATAGCCCGCTTATGTGCTTTCGTTAACCAGTGGCATAGCTTGATATTTTGCAAGTGACTGTCATTGTCGCCCCTACCCCCAGTAAATGCCACTTCCAAATGCATGCAGGTTTTGCTAGGAATGGGTAGATTTATTAAACACATTTCAGATTTTCTCTGGAATTATCCATCTCAAAATTAATACAATGAGAGTCTTTACCAATGCACAAATACTTACGATCAAACGGAAAAAATAATAAAAACCCGAGAACGAGGTAACAAAACTAAACCAAAAAAAAAAAAGGAATTCTTTTTTAAAAGCTGATCGTCTCTCCCCAAAATTATCGCGACTGGGGCGACCTCCCCCTTTAGCTGTGCTACTGGTCATCACTAGTTTTGCCTACAATGGGCCTATGAACATCGTCACTGGAACACGGAACAGAGTTGCCTGATTGGACGCATCACATTTTCTGCTTCATCATGTCAATAGATGCACCATAGTATGCCATCTTCCAGGTGAGTAATTCCTCAACATATGTACCACAGGTCATAAGCAGGCCGGTGATGATGGTATTATTGTTTGGGGAGGCGTTTTCATGGGTGTCTGTGACCGTTGGTCATTGTAGAACACCCCATGAAGGCTATTGACCGTCTCAACTGACTCTCTCATTGTGGACCAGTTGCACTCTTACATGGCATCTGCCTTCCCCGTTGGGAATGGAGTCGTTCAGCAGGACAACTGTCACCAGGTCGTTATTGTGCTACAATGGTTGAAGGAGCCAGAGGATGAATTTTAATTGATGTCCTGACGGCTTAACTTGCTGGATCTTAATCCCATAGAGCAGCGGTTCTTTGACTGTGGTCCGCAGACCCCTGGGGGACCGCAAGATTCTCCCAGTAATCC
>QLNU02007051.1:0-14406 GCA_006491805.2 Dysdera silvatica | reverse complement strand
TTTCGTTGAAAGAATTTCAGAACACCCTGTATATATATATTTTCATTCTACCCCAATTTTGTACATATGTATGTCTGCAATTATAGCCCTGTAACTCCTCTGTTATTGACCTTTTGCGTACGGTACTAGCGCTGAACTCCTTCATCTGGGCCTTGCATACCCATTGGCTACATCTCTCGCCTCATCACGCTTCGGTTTTTATTTATACTCGCACTCACTGTGTATCCCTCTTCTGAGAATATAGTACCATTAGCTGTGGCCACCTTTCCTACTCTTCTTCGAAATAACCACCAACACACTCAACTTCGTTTCTCTTATCTTAAATTAGTACGAATTGTCCACAAGAGATGTGCAAAATCTGTCACTAACCGAATCAATGTGACGATTTGTCTACAGATAGGCAGAATCTTTCATTGAATCGATCAATAGACGATTTTTCCAATCTCATATTGTCCGCTATTTACTCAATTGATTGGTTTTTAAGGAGCAGGATCAGAAGAATTCATAATGCGCTAAACGAGAACCGAAGATAGCAACCGTATCACTGTGCAAGAGTTCCTTTATACAGGATCCCCCTGACGCAAAACCATCGGCGCCTGCTGCTACAATGGGCTCATGGACATAGAGACTGGCGTGCTGATTGGCAACAAGTGGTGTTTTCTGATGAATCCCGCTTTAATTTGGGGTACAGTGATGGCCGCATCTGTGTTAGACGCTATACCGGTGAACGCCACCTTCCGGAGTGCGTTATCCAACGTCATAGTGGACGAACCCCCCAGCGTTATGGTCTGGGGTGCGATTGCGTATCATGGACGATCTCAGCTGCTACGAATTGTGGGTAATCTTAACAGCAACCGGTACATCAATGAAGTTCTGGAGCCCGAAGTTGTTCCCTTCCTTCAAGGCATTCCCGGAGCTGTATTTCAACAGGACAATGCCCGTCCACATATTGCCAGGAATGTTCAAGACTTCTTTTCATCACAACAGATACAGCTTCTTCCTTGGCCTGCCTATTCGCCGGATATGTCGCCGATTGAACATGTGTGGGATTTCGTTGGTCGGCGTCTCGCTCGTAATCCTCGTCCCATAGCTACTACAGATGAACTTTGGGGTCGCATATAAGCAACCTGGAATGCTCTTCCTCAGGCACACATTCAACATCTGTTTGATTCCATGCCACGTCGTATAGCATCACTTATTGCAGCGCGTGGTGGCTTCACCAAATACTGATTTTCGACATGTAATATTGTTTTTTTGCTTTGTAATTTTAATCACTTATTTGTATTAACACAAGTCGTTTGTACATTAAATTTCATTCAATTCGGACGAGTCCTTCATGGTGTTGCAATTTTTAAAAACATGTGTTTAGTAAGATTGAAAGTAGTGACGACCCCAACGACATTTCTCTAAACTGTGGTGACATTCATGAGTCCACTGTTGAGGGAAGCAACAGCAGCGGCTAGGGGCTGTCTTCAAACGCTTTCCAGGAGGTAAAGGTAGACCAAAACACAATACAAAACACAGTTGAAATAGAAATTCTGACTGCAGATATTTCTAATTATGTCAAGAAATCTAACCTCATTGATGAAGATAGGAAAACAGTGCTTAAAAGTCTTTGGGAACCATATGCAAATTGCAATTTTCCCGCGACTGTCACTAGTCACTAATGATGTATAAATTCAAGCAAAATCCCACCATAGTTGAAAGTTCTGCCCCATCTGAATTGAGTAAGCATAACTATCTAGCTTACTCAAAAGTGGAAGACAGTGCTTCTTGAAAATTTTGTGTGTTCTCTTTTCACCCCATGAAGTCGGTTTAAGATCAACACAAGCCACAGGTCAACTTGTTTCAAAAGAATTTAATAATTGGAAGAAAACATTGGGGAAGTTTAGCCAGCATAGAACTTTTCTCTGTCATAAGGATTCAGTTCACAAAGCCGATGAGTTTTTAAAGGTCGCAAAAGGAAAAAAGGCTTCCGTAGATCAAGTAGTGGACAGAGGGCAAGCAAAAGCAAGTTTTGCACAATAGGGCTATTTTTCAACCTATTACTAAAACAGTAATTTTTTTTTTGGAAGACAAGGGCTGGCCATTGTAGAATTGTATAAACAAAATCTACTACTACTTCTAATTATTTGAGTATCTTGCACTGTAGAATTATTAGTTATTTAATAATGACAAATGAGCACAAAAAAACAATCGTAGTTGATATGGTCTTTGGCCATTTTTTCCAGCAAAACTTCCTTGCATCACTGCCCCCCCTTGGGAATATTATGGGTGCGCCACTGAACGGTGTTAAGTAACATAACCACATTGATAAATTTCAAGACTTACGATTGGATACGACTACCTGCAACAGCATCTCCATCAAATTAACTCCTGTCTGGGATTACAGCGCCGCCTCCGGCGGCCACCCTTCCCAATGAAACCCTTGCACAATTCCCCCCCCCCTCCCCCATCAAATTAACCTGACAAATTCACCCCTACATGTCCCTTGTATGAACTCTACCTAATTTCAGGGAACCACCTTCTTTCATGTCCATGTCTACAAAATATCACCAACGATAATTCTGTTGGAAATCTCCTTTTTGTGGTTTTTTATTCTGTCAAACCGATAGAACATTAATGGCTGAAAGGCTAGAAAATGCCATTGGAAAAAAAAATCAAATGTTGACCGCAACAAAATAATTCTAGCTACTGACATGTGCTCTCATGGGCACACATTCTGTTGAGATAATAGTCAACAAGTTGGTTCCAACTTGTTGAGCAGTGTTTCCTGATGTCATCAGGTCTCTTGCTGTTTCGAATGGATGAATGCCAGTATAAAGCAACCACAGAAAATTGTGAACAGAAATGAGTAATTTTTAATAGAAATATGGAACACACACACAAAAAGAAATATTTTCCTTTATCCCACCAGTGTGCATATACGCACGCAGCTAAAGAAGTGAAAATTTCGATATTATTTTTTGTTTGTGTTATGGCGCAAGGACATTTAAGGTCACCTTGCGTCAGAGCTTATAGTTTTCCATAAGATCTAAACCTCTGTTGTCTAGAGAATCGAATACGGATGGTTAGAATCGCTAAAATTCAAGGCCGACGCATCAACCGCCATTTTGTTGTACAATTTCGGTTTCATTTACCTTGGCGATGAAGGTTTTACGGTAGTGGCGCAACGATCGCTATTTTGGCATAAAAATAATTAGCAATCCTCGACTATCCGATGAATGCAAACATCAGCGTGACTTTTAAAATGTCGCCAATAAATACAATTTGCAACCACGATCACGTGATACAATGGCAACAAAATGGCGGATATGCGCCCGCTCCCTTTTTATAGGAGCCTTACGGATGGTAATTAAAAAATGGCAATCTGTTCATACTAGGATTCAAAACTGGATTTTCAGCATTGCAGACAAATACGTTATCTCTACGCAGGATCGTCCTTAGCCAATGCGGGGCCGGGGCAAAACATATTTCGGGGGCCCATACATGTACGAGTAAGAAAAAAAGAAAAAAGTATGACAACTAGATGGCACGAAATGCGAGAGCTGAAGCAAAAATATTTTTGGGGAAATTTCAATGATGCAAAATTTTAAATTTGAGAATTACGCTTCGTGGGGCCCGGGACATGGGTCCCGCTCGCCCCTGCTCAAGGACGGCCTTATCTCTACGCCATTATACGTTCCTACCTTCTCCATTACCATGTTGAACAAATGGTAAATTAAAAATGTTAAATTACGCGTGTATATGTCGTAAGTGTGACGTATATATATCTGTGTGTTTGGGATATGTGTCGTAAATATGACGTTTGTGTGACAAAAACGGTAGATTAGAGCTTCGTTTGAAACTCATTGACGCACGGGATTTATTTTTAACGAAAGGTGGGGATGGGGGGAGTAAAGCTACGCATATGAGTAGGTGTTACGAAGTCGGAGCTGTACATTCATGCAGAACTTACAAGTTATAGTGTTAATATAAATACTATTATAAGGCTGTGTTCAAGGGAGGAAGGCTTTATTAACTGCAAAATAAAATTAACTGTGAAAAAAAATTTGTTTTCATCAAAATCTTCCCACTTTGGGAACCTTCACATCTGGGATTTGGAAAGAGGGCTACTGAAAGTTGCCGTGAAATTTTTACTTCTCAGAAGGGCTCAACATGACTATTTCCTGTGTTTGCTTGCACCACAAAAATCCACCTTGCACCATTTAACAACCTTTTCGCATTGAGCAGTAACAGATTAAGGGCCGTACGATTGGTGCCGTCGCAGTGGGCGCCAAGATAAGTGGGGCGACAAAATGGCCCAACGACTACAAAGTGCAGATAAGGCCTTTTGATCCAATTTGATCATCTCAACGCTTATTCTTAAACGAGTTTCAATAAATCAAATTAGTATTTTATAAGTTCTCTGAATACAATATGTAATTATGTTTACTTCACACGTTTTTCGAAACCGATGAAAATAAATTCTGGCTCATACAGAATAAATACCGTATACGGATTCTTCGTATGATAATGTGACATTGCAAGTAAGAAACTAGAAAAGTAAAAACTACATAAAAATGGATTAACACTCTTAGTTGACTGTACAGAGAACATTCCAGATTATTGAAACCAATGTAAGGCTTTAATTTTTTATGTTAAAACAACTATTACTTACTACTATTACTAAAAAAGTTGATAAAAATTGTTTCTTATAGTAGAACAATTTAATTTTTGTTTCATCAGAAAAAGTGCTTGTGGTTTAGTTACATGTTATTTGTTGTAAGGAAAGTTTGATTGTCATCGTGGTTTTCTAGCCTGTAATGATAATCAGTATTTTTTGTAGTAAGATTCATTAATTTTTTTATGTTAAAACAACTATTACTTACTACTATTACTAAAAAAGTTGATAAAAATTGTTTCTTATAGTGGAACAATTTAATTTTTGTTTCATCACAAAAAGTGCTTATGGTTCAGTTACATGTTATTTGTTGTAAGAAAAGTTTGATTGTCACCGTGGTTTTCCAATTTGTAATGATAATTAGCATTTTTTGTAATAAGATTCAGTAGCCTATTGAGGAGATCCCTAGAAATAATAATAATAGAACTTCGGCACAAAAGGAATTGTTTTGAAAATAATTAATATTTAGCGGGAGGAGGGGCGCCAAATTTTGAGCTCGCACCGGGCTTCATATCAACTAAATCCGTCTCTGCTATTGAGCTATCCAGTAGCAAAGTTTATCAACTGAATATCCAAGGGCGGACTGGGTCCTCTCAAAGGGCGCATACCTTGGATTTTCGGAGGGCGCGAGTCCTATCGCCCATGAGGGCGCACCGTGCCGGTTGGCCGGGGGCGCCAGTCCTCCCCTGTGAACGTCCCAAAGTTTTGCCTGTTATCGGACAAGGACAGATGAAACCATGCTGCTGCATTGGGATATACAGTTTTCTGGAGCTTTGAATCTTTGTCGTTTAATTACTCAAACTCTAAAATAAGATTCGGTTGAAAGACAAGATTAACATCCTTACCAATGAGATTAAAACTTGGGGTTTTCCACACGGTATGCTTATCTTCACATTCTTGCACAACTACTGTCCAAGAATAATAACATCATTTTGAAATTGCAGGAAAACCCCCGTCGTACGGTAGTACGGGACAGTAAAAATAATCGGGTGAGTTTGAAACGTGCAAAATAATTTTAATAATCGTTGGAATAAATTGTGATTTCTCTATGATAATTTTTTTATTTATTTTTTTTTGTAAAAATATTATAAAACGTTAAATGTTCAATTAAACTTAAAAATAAATTAACGTTAAAAATATTTGCTTTTTGCTCTTGTCAAATTTGGCGATATTTGGCGTGAAATTTGGCATAAAAAGTGACAAAAAGGTGGTATGAAAAACGTGAGAATTTAATGGGTTGAAGGTCAGTAAAAACCCTTTCATCGTTAAAACCCCTATGCTATCAATTATAAAGGTCGAGTCAAACCTCTGAAAAGCGGACAACTGAAGACTTACGCATCTGCTGTCATTCGGGAGAACTGCCAGATAACAAGCATATCGGGACAGAGAATTGGAAAAGTGTCCGTCAAATAGAGGTTTTTTTTATTAAAATGGTTCTAGTAATCAGTGTGTGTTGCATCAGCATGAAAAATATCAACACTGTGTTTGCTTAGGGTTCATTCTTGTCGATTCCTGATGAAGAATAACAATGTCTTTCTAAAACGCATTAAAACTATACGATCTATAACGGTGACATATATTTAATGACCTAAATTATTCGGTGTACAGGATTACATACGGGCATTGTCGCAATTTAGATTCTTTATTGTTTACTTCGTTGTATATTTTTAGAGTTACCTTCTTTTTTTTTATCTAACTTCTCTCTCTCTCTCTCTCTCGCGTTTTTATAGAAACTGAATTAAATCAGTTAAATCAGAAAACGAAATCGTTTTCCGATTTAATAGCAATTACTTATTCTTTACAATTTTCTGAAGAAGGTGGGATATTTTACCCACCGAAACAATTGTAGGGAAAGTCTTTATAGGTGGTATGGATTGATTGTTTGGCTTTTTTATGGCGCAAGAGCATCTGGGCTATACTGCGCCAAACACGGTATAGGTGGTATGGAACTGCGTTTATGTGTATTTTTGTTTTTAAATATTTTATTACGCAATGCATCGCTTACCTTCTTATGCAGCCACTGTTTGTTTATTCAAAGGACTAAACAGCATTACTTTAATTTTATCAATTTGTTCTTATTCATTATCGCTTAACTTTTAAACATTAACATTTTACATTATAACATTTTATACATTACATATTATACATTTTAACATTATCGTTTTAAAACAATACAATTAATCACTTTAATTATTTGCTTGTCATTTACTCTTTTGCAAATTAAAAACCTTAAAAGAAGTAATGCTGCAAGTATAAAAGTGACTCGTTTTACCGCCAACGGAAATACCCGCCACTCTTCTTTACCTGGAGGGAACAAAGGGGAAAAGTTTTTCCCATTGGGGAAAAATGCTAAAGTCAAAAGTGAAGTTAGCTTCTTCTCATGGTGAAAGTGTCGCTTTCCATCTCATCTTCTTGCGTACAAGACCAGGAATAAACTAAACAAAATGGGATCGTTCCTGAGCAGGCTTTGGTGGGGTCCGGAGCCTGCAAAACCAGGTTAGTTTTTTATTTCCCCTCTCTCTTATTTTTATTTTCATATTTAGGCCATCCTCCAGAAAAGATTCGAATGCAATGAGTTGTGAAACTCCCGTTTTTAACAGCTGTTTCCTTAATTGAAAATTTCCTTGACACTTTAGACGTTATAGTAATTTTTGGCATGCCCTTCAGTCCTGATCTTAATTCCATGGGAATTGGGGGTCAAAGAGTCATTATGGTTCAAAGTTCATTAAGTTTCATAACTTGCATTTTAATAAGTCGTCTTGTATTCCTAAATTAGGGATATCAGACGGGTTCGCTTAGATCAAAACTAACAAGCAATCTTGAGTATATAAAATTTAAGAGGTTTTTTTATAAAAATATACTGAAAGGAATGAATGTACACAAATTGCATTAAATATATTTGCGGAAGCTGTCAAGACTTATTTACAAGCGTTTTTTATTAATAAATATTTCTCATACATTTTTTAGTTGGCAATAGTATTCAATAATGTTTTCATCCTTTTGTTATAAGCTGTTAGGGGCTCTTCATTGCATAATAATGGTTGAAAATTATTGGCTCATCATTCTATTATATCAAGGTATATACTGGGCATATATCAGGGGCGGACCCAGAATATCCACAAGGGGGGGAGGGGGCATTGGTGTAAGGAATTTTTGGTGAAAAAAATGGCTAGATACAGTATCGATCACAGTTGTCTTTTTATGTACATTTATCATTATTAAATTACTAATTATTCTATAATGCAAGATACTTAGATAATTAGAAATAGACGATATTTGTACAATTTCACAATGGCCAGGATCTCCATCAGTGAGGTTAGATTTCTTGACATAATTACAAATATCTGCAGTCAGAATTTCTATTTCAACAGCGTTTGATATTGTGTTTTGGTCTCCTTTTACCTCCTGAAAAGCATTTGAAGGCAGTACCGGGCCACTGCTGCTGTTGCTTGCCTCAACAGTAGTGTCATCGATGTCAGTAGAGTTCCGGGAAATGTTGGGAACATCATTACTTTCATCTTACATTTTTTAATAAAATAATTTACCAGTGTCTGTTGGCCTAATAATTTTTCGTTTTGTTAGCCCAAGGGAGGGGCCCGGGTTCCCTCAGCCCCCTTTGAAGATGTGCCACTCCGGACTGGGTCTCCTCAAAGGGCGCATACTTTGGATTTTCGGAGGGTGCCAGTCAGGCACGCAGCTCGACGCTTGTTACATGGGGGCTCTGAAAGTTAGAGTGGGCTCAGAAAGCTGCAAGGGGTTAAAATTCATTAATGTTTGATGTATTTTTTTTAATATATTTAATAATACTAAATATCTATGTAAACTAATATATTTAACATCAATAAATAAATTTCTTAACATAAATTTTGAATTGAAAACTTACGGAGATATACTAAAATTTTTAATTTCCCTTATCACTATTATAGAGTACATGAAGACTCAAACCTCTGCAAAATACATGATGTATACAAAATCTACCGTAGAAATATATTTTGAATATATTTTTAACGTCAAAGAACAATTTCCATTTTCATGTACAATTAAATCGGTCATTTTGAAAAGGGGTTATATTTCATTGTTTTCATATGGAGTTTACCCCTTTTCAAAATGACTGATTCAATTTTATACAAAACAAAAAATCTGGAATAAAATTCTAAGATAATAATCCTTCTCTAGTCCTAAGCTGGCTACGGCTCTAGTCCATAGGCTAGTAAAAAATTCCTGATTATCGCCCATGAGGGCGCACCGGTCCGGGGACTGGCTGCCCAATCCGCCCCTGCACTGTATATATACACAGTGTTACCAACCAATAAGGGAAATTTAAAAAAAACCAAAAACAACGGGCATTTTGTCCCTTAAATAGAGTTCTCCCTTCTTCGGAGGTACATGTGTTCCTATTCCAAGGGACTGAGATTCAGAGGAATCGTCCTTTAAATAGAGGTGTCCCTTACAGGAGGCAACACTACATGTATATTTAGATAAGAGGCGCCATCTCTAAAGAACCAATGTCTTTTGCCCCCAGTGGTGTAGCTAGATATTTTGCCGCCCGTGATGAATGACTGTCATTGCCGATAAATAAGCCCCAAAGTGTGGAACTAAACAAAACAAAAAAATAAATTTTGTTTTTTAAAGGCTAATTGCCGCCCCCGAATTGTGACGCCCGGGCGACCGCGCCTTGCCTCCTTCCCTGGCCCATATATTTGCGGATGTGGGCCCTCTCAAAACTGATGGACAGTAAATACAGAAATGCAGAATATACAGTGTTATTCCCCCGTAACGGACACCTCTATTTAAGTGACAAAATGTCAAGTTCCGTGGGTATCCCTTACTGGGAGGTAGCACTAAAATTGAAAGTGAAGGATATATAAAATATATTAACTGTTAATGTTTTCTCCTGTTTCCGGTTAAGTCATCCTGACGGGGTGCAAAAGGCTCCTCCCCCACCCCAGCTAATCAGTCAAACCTAAGGATGGCCGCAAACCATTTATTATATTATATATAGGCCTTGTGCCTTATATAGTGCTATATGCTTTATATAGTGATATAGTGTATATTATATAGTGCTTCCCAAACTAAAGGGCGCGAGCCTTTTTGAAGCATGCATAATCTCAGCGACATTTTTCAAATGTGGAAATGGACTTTAAAAAAATTTCTTATTGTTTCTGTGGAGTTTTGAATAAATGAAACTTTTCATTTAGAGGGAGCGGGCTCCAGGCCTATCAACTGTATACCTCCCTGGTCCGCCCGCGGACGAATGTCGCGGATTCAATATATATATTTATTTATACTGCCTGCATATATATATATATATGGCCTGCAAAAGGGTTGCTGGTATCTAACTGGAAGGAGACCCACACGCTGAACGTATGTGACGATGTGTGGAACCGGCCAGGCCAGTAACCTAGTGTCCTACCCCGCCTTCAAGTGGTGCAGGCTGAGCTTTCTATTTATGTGGCAAATTAATATTTGCTACACGGATAGAAAGGCGGAAGGGGAGGGCTAATTCACCAACCCGTCTAGCCAGCGTGGTGAAATTATGGCTAATTCCTCCATTATGTTGACACACCAGAAACCATGGCCCCTAGTCTCCAGGTGCTGGAGTGCTCCTGATCAAGGCAGCGGTCAGTGTGGCATGAAAGCAGGGGGTGCTAAGAATCACTGGAATGGCCCAGGCTGCCGTTTGTTATTGACCTTGGCTACGTTTAATGGACGATCCCTTGCTTCTGAAGCAAAACTTCAGGAATTGGAAGAGGAACTAGACAAGATCAAATGGGACATTGTAGGACTCAGTGAAGTTAGAAGAAAAGGTGAAGAGTTGGTGGAACTTAAAAGTGGACATTTGTTTTATTATAGAGGAACGGAAACTGGAAGAACAAGTGGTGTTGGCTTCTTAATCAACAAAAGAATTAAAGACTACCTTCTTGAAGTCGAAAGCACGTCAGATCGAGCAGCGAGGCTCGTTGTTCAACTAACCCAGCGATACCAACTTCAGATAGTACAGGCATATGCACCAACATCAAGCCATACCGACGAGGAGGTTGAGGAATTCTATGAAGAAATCAAACAGCTACATACCAAGGGGAAACAACACATCAAGCTCATCATGGGAGATTTTAATGCAAGAATTGGACAACAGGAACAAGGAGAGACATCGGTTGGTAAATACGGATACGGGGAAAGGAATGAACGTGGCGATCAACTCATAGAATTTGCCGAAGCTGAAAATCTTAGCATCATGAATTCATTTTTTAAGAAGAAACCGCAAAGAAAATGGACATGGAAACACCCCAATGGAGGAACCAGCGAAATTGACTATATCCTGGCAAACAAGAAATCAATTATTGAAGATTGCAGCGTACTGAACAGATTTAATACTGGAAGTGATCATCGAATGGTGAGATGTAAAGTGCACTTAAATACTAAATTAGAACGACAGAAGCTCATTAGGAAACAAGTAAGTAAGAGGGTGGATCTAATGAAACTGAAAGTAAATACCGAGGCATTCAAGTTGGAATTAAAAAATCGCTTTTCTGCACTGGAAGGACTTATTGAAGAAATTGATATCTCAGAAGCAAATGAAAACATTGTTAAGACAATAGTTGAAACTGCTGGGGAAATTGGTGGTGTAACCTGTAAAAAGCACAATAGCAAATTATCTGAGAAGACGAAACAGCTCATGAAAAGGCGAAGAGATATGAAGGTGGACAATCGAAATACCAGTTCCAGGATTGAGTACATAGAACTTTGTAAAACTCTGCGCAAAAGCATGAAAGAAGACATAAGAAAATTCAACTGTGAGCTAGTAAGGAAAGCCATTGAAAATAACAAGAGCCTTAGGGTTGTTAAAGGAAGTTTATCTGTTGGGAAGAAACACATCATTGCATTAAAAGGAGAGGATGGCACCGTAACAAGAAATAGGGAAGAAATACTTAGAAGAGTTGAAGAATTCTACAAAAAACTATATGAAAGTAACAGTGGATTAAACGAAGACGCCGCAATAGTCGAAGGAACAGCTCCTAAAATCTTAAAAGAAGAAGTTTCATTTGCAATAAAAAATATGAAGAAAGGAAGAGCCCCTGGCGATGATGGCATTACATTAGATATCTTAAAAGAAGCTGGAGAACATGTAGAAGACATACTTGCAAAATTCTTTACCAAATGCCTCAACAGTGGTAACATACCAAACCAATGGGATTCTGCAACAGTAATTCTTTTGCATAAAAAAGGTGATAAAGAGGATTTGAAAAATTACCGACCAATTAGCTTGTTACCTGCTATTTATAAAATCTTCACAAAAGTGCTAACACATCGCCTGCAGAAAAAATTAGATGCAGCTCAACCAAGAGAACAAGCTGGATTTCGAAGTGGATTCAGTACAGTGGACCATATTCAAGTATTAAGAGAATTAATTGAAAGAACACATGAATATGAACTTCCATTGTGTGTGGCATTTATTGACTATGAGAAGGCCTTTGACTCTATTAAAACATCAGCAGTCATCAACTCTTTAAGATCAGCAGACATCGAGGATGTGTACATTGACATGGTGAAACGTGTGTATAAAAATGCAAGTGCAAAATTTCGGTTACATAAAGATACCGAAGCTATCAAAATTGGTAAAGGTGTGAGGCAGGGAGATACCATTTCTCCAAAACTTTTTACTTCAGCTTTACAGATGATTTTTCAGCAGATAAATTGGAATAACAAGGGAATAAAAATAAATGGTGAATATTTAAATCATTTGCGGTTTGCTGATGACATTGTTATTTTTTCAACGAACCCATCAGAACTCCAAGACATGGTACAGGAGCTCTCAACTAGAAGTAAAGAAGTTGGACTCAAGATGAACCTACAAAAAACTAAGATCATGTTCAATAATTTTGTAGAGGAAACAAAAATACAAGTTGACAACATTGAGCTAGAAATTGCTGATTCATATATTTACCTTGGCCAGCTGATTTCAATGGATGGCAACATTATGAAAGAACTCAACAGACGTATTAAACTTGGCTGGAGTGCATTTGGAAGAAACAGTTTTATCCTGAAGGGGAAATTGCCTTTGTGTCTAAAAAGAAAGGTCTTCAACCAGTGTGTATTGCCAGTCCTCTCTTATGGATCAGAGACATGGAGTCTAACAGTTGGAGCAATACGAAAGTTACAGACAACGCAAAGGAGCATGGAGAGGTGCATGCTTGGAATAACTAGGAGAGATCGAAAAAGAAACACTTGGGTGAGAGAGCAAACTAGAGTAGAGGACATCATTGTTAAAGTAAAAGGGCTGAAATGGCGATGGGCTGGGCATATTGCAAGAAGAACTGATCAACGATGGACAACAGAAATTCTGAACTGGATTCCAAGAGACCACCGAAGACCTAGAAAACGTCCTCAAACTAGATGGGTGGATGAAATAAGAAAACAGGTTGGGGTGACGTGGAAGCGAATTGCTCAGGATAGACTTGTGTGGAAAGCATTTGGAGAGACCTTCATCCAGCAGTGGATAGATAATGGTTGAATATGATGATGATGATGATGATATATATATATATATACAGGCCTGCACAAAAGTTTAGACACAACACAAATTTGAGTATAACAAAATACTATTAAAACTGAAGAGGCAGGAACTTTAATATTACGAAGTATGAACACATGTAATATGCAAATTAAAAATTTGAGAACAGAAATCACATCAGTAGCGAACTTGCTGCAATATATAACTTAAAATAAGTAAAATATGTGGCACAAAAGTTTAGGCACAAACATAAATTTTAGCACTTGCATAAGGAAATGAACAATTTTAATAATCAATGTAGCCACCATTACTTCGTATTAGATTAAATACGCGGTCGTTCATTGAAAGCACAAGATTTTGAAAGGTTTCTGGTTCAAAATTAAACCACGCTTCTTCTATAGCCTTTTTAAGTTCTAAAACGGACGGATATTGCTTTCCATTGGCATACACAACATTCGTTAGTATGCCCCATACATTTTCGATGGGATTACAGACAGGACTAAGAGCAGGCCAATCGAGAACTGTAATATTTTTAGCGCTCATCCATTCTTTTGTTGACCTGGATGTGTGGATGGACGCATTATCTTGTTGGAAAACCCAGTTTCGTCCACATAAAAGTTCGCCAAAAGGTAATAGGTGACTTTCAAGAGTTGCCTGGTATGCCTTGGAATCTTGTTTTCCATTCAAAAACGCCAAAGAAGTCTGTCCATTGAAGCTAAAGGCTCCCCAAACCATGACTGAACCTCCTCCTTGACGTCTGCTGAACCGACTTAAGGGGCGTTTTCGAAGATCGTGCCAGTAGTGCGAAAGGCCATCGGGACCATCTAAGTTCCACTTTTTTTCATCACTAAATAACACCTGCAGCCATTCGTCACTGTATGATATGTGCTGCCTTGCCCATTGTAGTCGTGCTTGTTTATGATGTAATTGCAAGCAGGGCTTGCGGCGCATTTTTGCATATCTCAAATGCCTGCATTCTACAATCCTTCTACGTATGGTTTCTCTTGACACTCGCATTGCTAACGTGTTTTTTATTTGATTTGCAGACAGGCTTTCATTTGAAGCCAATCTTCGTATTTGTCTATCATCCCGAATGCTGGTCACTCGAGGCCTCCCAGATCGTGATTTTGGTTGATACTGATCACCCCGGGATAACACTCGATAAATGCCTCGCTTTGAACGGTTCAATGCAACAGAAATTTGAGTAACCGATTTACTTTTAGTTTTCAGC
>QLNU02007050.1:0-40475 GCA_006491805.2 Dysdera silvatica | reverse complement strand
TGAGTTTAACAATAATAATTTCAAAAAATTTCTTGATAACTTTAAAATTTTTCCCCAAAAAACACTAAGATTGAAGTGAGCTGTAAATACAATGTTACTATAGGTCGACAAATTTTCAACTATAACTCTGTTTCTAAAAAATCTAGCGAGGCTGTTGATATACCATGCATATATATGAAAGATATACTGAATTTGTTGAAAGTAATCATCAACATCTCATTACAGGTGATATACATTTCTTCAGTAACAGTGATGTAAAAAAACTTTTGTCAAAAGGAACAAAGTTTAGATTACAAAAATATATGCAAAAAACACAGACAAGACGAATATCATCAGAGAAATTGGTGATTTTATTTACAATGTGGCTATTAAACATACAATACGAATCAAATCATTTGACATTTGGAGAAATAATTGCGTAAGTGAAATTTTTTCATAGATTGTCTGGCATAAAGAATTAGATAGATCACGTAAAAATTTCAAGATCATTGGAGAATTCAAAAGAGGTTTGAAGGATTTCTATAGACATTTTGTCTTATTGAACACAGATAAATGTTTTTCAACGTTTGCCATTATGTGCAAGAGGTTCTATGCTTCAAACATACATAATTTTTTTGATAATACAGATCAATGCACAAATCTGGGTATAAACTCTATTCCTATCTTCAAACACATATAGGTTGCTTTTGAGAAACTCAAAGCTATCCAATCTCCAATTAACTTCCCATACATAACTTACTGTTAAATTTCATAAAGATCCAATTGGTTTTCGCACTGTTAGATGTGCTACTAGCTCTTATAGTGTTAGAGCTGTTAAACTGCTTCTTCGAACATTTAAAGAGATTTATGTTAAAATTGCCTTAAATGCTTTTATTCTAAAAAATAGTTTTCAACTTTTAAAGACGTTGTACTCCATTAATATGAATCCCACTTTCATTAAGTGTTTTAATTGTGAGTATCTATTTAACCAAATCAATTTAAGAGACCCATATCGTGTGTTATTGGAATTATTTTCAGAGTATGATACAAAAGCAATTGACAAAATTTAGTTTAACTGCTAAACTTCTGTCTTAAATATAACGTTCTATAAAATGACACTGGTTATTATAAACAGGCAAGAGGGCTTTCTTAAGGGGGAGTGTATTCTTTTTTAGCTGCAGATTTATACTTACATAAATATGAAAGTTTATCTTCACCAAGAACGGATCTATTTTTTGGCAGATATATAAATGATATAATCTGTATATGCTATGGTATGGAGCATCAATTGGATCTTGATTTTTATCCCTCACGATTAACACTGAAAGATACCTCTGTATCTAGAATTCGAGTTCACATTTTAGATTTACTTATTACTATCAATGAAAATAATAGATTTGTCTTTCAAATATGCGATAAAAGAAAACAATTTTTATTTGCTTTTGTTCAGTACTTGCAATATGACACATGTCTCAGAAAACATGTTATAAAAAATTTGATTTTATGTGAACTCTTCAGACAGAAAGTGCTTTCAAATAGTGTTGAAGCCATTTCTGAAAGCATAAGTTATTTTAAAAAAACTTTCGTTTTAAATGGTTTTCCAATGAACTATATAAATAAAACATTTGCAAATTTCATCGCTAGAAAGAAATCTTAAATGTTTTCTATATATATATATGTATGTATATACAAATAAAATATTTGCAAATTTCATACCTAGAAAGAAATCTTAAATGTTTCTATATATATATATATGTATGTATATACAAATAAAATATTTGCAAATTTCATACCTAGAAGAAATCTTAAATGTTTCTATATATATATATATGTAATATATACAAATGTTTTACTATACACATAACTCTATTATTAAACACACAAATTTATTATTAATCACACAATTCTATCATTAAACACAGTTTTATATTAAAAACGTTGCTAATCAGATATCAATACTTTTAAATCAACCAATGTCGAGAATATAAACGTGAAAATAGTTAACACCTTTCATGGATATTATGAGTGTTTTAAATTTTGGCTATGTGAGGGTATAAAATGTGTTAGAAATGAAAAAGTAGAAAGTCAAATTTCCATTTAAAAATAAATCATAAACGTATTCCACTTAGCAACTGAGCAGCAAGAATGGAAAGTTGGTCAATACTAAATCAGCACAGGTATAAATGTGGATAAACAATAATCGAATCGTCTGTCTTCATTGAGATGTACTCTCAGATTTGTAAAAACTCTTCTTAACTTCCAGATACGGTAAAAGAGCTCTGAAGTAGAAATAGAAAATTTTATCTCAAAATGAAGACCCAAAACTCTAAAATCATGTTTAATATTTTATGGAGAATAAAAATGTGATCTCAATAGCATGTAATGATCGGCAATTATATACCTTGGCCAGCTGATTTCAATGGAAGGCAACATTATGAAAGAACTAAACAAACGTATTAAACTTGTCTGCAGTGCATTTGAAAGAAACAGTTTTATCCTGAGGGGAAAATTGCTTTTATGTCTAAAAAGAAAGGTATTCAACCAGTGTGTATTTCCAGTTCTCTCTTATTGATCTGAGACATGGAGTCTAACAATTGGAGCAATACTGAAGTTACAGACAACCCAAAGGAGCACCGAAAGGTGCATGCTTGGAATAACTTGGAGAGATCGAAAAAGAAACGGGTGATAGAGCAAACTAGGGTCGATGACATCATTGTTAAATTTAAAAGGCTGAAATGGAGACGGTCTGGGCATATTGCAAAAAGAACTGGTCAGAGGTGGACAACAGAAATTCCCAACTGGATTCCAAGAGACCACTGAAGACCTAGAGAACGTCCTCAAACTGAATGGGTGAATGAGATAAAAAAAAACAGGTTGGGATGACGTGGAAGCCAATTGCTCAGGATAGACTTGTGTGGAAAGCATTTGGAGAGAGACCTTCATCTAGCAGTGGACAGGTAATGGTTGAATAGGATGCTGATATATATATATATATATATCATAAATAATTTAACAAATAATTAATTACAATTAGTTGCACTCAAAGTACTACTAATAAAAAGGGTACTAATTCCTTAATTCGTCCATTCCGAGAACACCCAACAGTCAGATGAGTCCAGTTCATTATTTGTCAAAGTCAATATCTTCCGTTCGCGGAAATCTTGCCTAACGTTAACCTTGCTCGTCCGTCTTTCCCGTCGATGCAATCCCTACTCGTCTGTCTTTCTAGTCGACGCTAACGAGGCTATCCGTCTTAAGGAGCAAGGACACTGCGCACAGATAATGGTAATCCAACAGTCATGCAGCCCACGTAGAACGAGCTCCTCCATCCTGAATCCCAACGCAACAATTCACGTTAACAGATTATCACTAAGACTACGAAGCGACATATAACGTTATTGACTATAGCATGTACCGCATCTACTACAGTTTGGCACGAAAACTAGCTCGGGAACAATGACTACGGCTAAAGCTAACAAGCAGCAAGCAAACAAAAGCTCTTTATAAGGCACAACGCAACTCATAATGTAATGCAGTATTTGGTCCCTTTAGAACCATTACATCGGAATATGCAAACTCTATGCCAGCATGTGGCTCTTCTTGTCATGTGTTTTACCAAACAGGGGAAAAACACCGTTACAAGCATAGAACTAGAAAATAAGGACTCATATTTGCCTTGGCCCAATAATATCATGGCAAGGCCACATTATGAAGGAAAGCTCCAAATTCGTTAAACTGCATTTAAAAGTTTTTGGATAAAACAAGATATTTCTTGCAGGGGTTGCGGTTTTGACTAAATGCAATAGTTTTTCGTCCGTTTGTATTATCTTTATTCTTCTAAGAATCAGAAATATAGAATGAAATGAAAAAAAAATACAAAAATTAAAATAATCAAAGTAATATGAACATGTGCATACTCAAAATAACTACAGATATTAATTATACATATTTCTAGAAGAATAAAGAAAAAACCTTAAATTGGATGATAAAATTCGTATAAGGTCGAGAAAATGGCATCGGGCAAGATAGATGAAATGAAGGAAGTAATTGTAGTAACATTGAAACAAATTTCATAGAACAAACGCGTATATGAAAAGAACTTAAAGAAGTCTTCATTCCACAGTTGATAGATCGCCATCAACTATTATAATGACATGCTGCAACGTGATTATCACTAACGCATGACCGAATTAGACCTTAGTGTTGGCTATACATTAGTAAATAGTAGAACAGAAACATGGAACATATCCTAATAGAATCGATGTACAGGTACGATTAAATATATCAATACAATCGATGGCCGACGAATCAAATCCACGACTTTCTGAAAGTGTTTAAAACTAGTTGGGTTTGTTAGACAGTATTTCTTTAAGGAAATTTTAAGACGAGGAATATGCCAATCAGTAAAATAAACACATTGTTTCTATGAATATCGTTGCCTTTCTCAATTACTGTTTGGTGCTAAAAGTATTGGTTTGGCAAAACTTCTTTGTGTATTTCGCTATTTGTGTTTTAAATTTCACTGCGTGTTTCCGAAGAAATGCAAATTACTTGAAAAACCAATAAGCGTATTCTGTCCCCTTTTTTCCTTTTTGAAAGATCTATAAAGAGTGCCCGAGAGAATTCTTGCTAACGAAATGTGAAAGATACTTGCAACGAATCTGTGAGAGTATGAATTTTATTTATGCAACTTGAAATCGACGATTTTAAGAGGAATGCATATTATTCATATATTGTACTAAGAATTTCTACTTAATAGTGTATGAGTTATAGAAATTATATTATTGGTTTAGTATATTTTTTATATATTCACACATGTAAAAATTAATTTGAGATATTTTACGTAAAGGGATTTCATTCTCTATGCAGAATTTTTGTGCAAATTGAATAATGAAGAGATTGGAAAGCTGACATTTCAAATTATATGTTATCTCTAGTAGAAAGTGATAGCCCAAAATTTGTCAGTTTCATAACATGTTGAGCATTAGTTATCATGAACCTCAATGTTAATTTCCAAAATTTCAATATTCCTTTCATATTATATTCCAAAACAAAAGAACTCTTCTTATATAACCGATATACCATTAACCGGGGTAGCTTTGTCCCACAAAACGGGGTAAGATAAAAGTGGCGATAGCTCCCATCTGTTTCGTCGAAATATTTTAAAGAAATCTGATTCCGGTAGGTAGAGCTACCGACTTGAATAGGAAATATTTAATATTAAAGTTTTTAATAACTGAAGGTGACATAATGGCAGTTCTTTTTTCTATATTTATTCTGTGAAATTTGCTTGTGCTCTACTTCTTTGAAAAACTTGTTTCTACGTTATGTAGAAAGGTGGTAAGTAATATTTTTACCGGATCTGCCAAACTGCCTAGGTCCTGTAACTACACTCTACAGTAAAGAATATAAGGGAGACATTCTATTAAGTCTTTCAGCGAAGGTTTATTAAAGGAGTTTTGAGAGACATGAGACAAAGTCATCGCAAGCAAGAATGACTATATCCCACTTTTCTGAAAAAAAATTTTGCAGCCCCCAAAATTTTGAAAATTTCAAATGTGTATATAAAATTGTCCTGTAAACACTTTAAAATATGAGAGAAGTATATATATATATATCATCATCATCATCATATTCAACCATTATCTATCCACTGCTGGATGAAGGTCTCTCCAAATGCTTTCCACACAAGTCTATCCTGGGCCATTCGTTTCCACGTCACCCCAACCTGTTTTCTTATTTCATCCACCCATCTAGTTTGAGGACGTTTTCTAGGTCTTCGGTGGTCTCTTGGAATCCAGTTCAGAATTTCTGTTGTCCATCGTTGATCAGTTCTTCTTGCAATATGCCCAGCCCATCGCCATTTCAGCCCTTTTACTTTAACAATGATGTCCTCTACTCTAGTTTGCTCTCTCACCCAAGTGTTTCTTTTTCGATCTCTCCTAGTTATTCCAAGCATGCACCTCTCCATGCTCCTTTGCGTTGTCTGTAACTTTCGTATTGCTCCAACTGTTAGACTCCATGTCTCTGATCCATAAGAGAGGACTGGCAATACACACTGGTTGAAGACCTTTCTTTTTAGACACAAAGGCAATTTCCCCTTCAGGATAAAACTGTTTCTTCCAAATGCACTCCAGCCAAGTTTAATACGTCTGTTGAGTTCTTTCATAATGTTGCCATCCATTGAAATCAGCTGGCCAAGGTAAATATATGAATCAGCAATTTCTAGCTCAATGTTGTCAACTTGTATTTTTGTTTCCTCTACGAAATTATTGAACATGATCTTAGTTTTTTGTAGGTTCATCTTGAGTCCAACTTCTTTACTTCTAGTTGAGAGCTCCTGTACCATGTCTTGGAGTTCTGATGGGTTCGTTGAAAAAATAACAATGTCATCAGCAAACCGCAAATGATTTAAATATTCACCATTTATTTTTATTCCCTTGTTATTCCAATTTATCTGCTGAAAAATCATCTGTAAAGCTGAAGTAAAAAGTTTTGGAGAAATGGTATCTCCCTGCCTCACACCTTTACCAATTTTGATAGTTTTGGTATCTTTATGTAACCGAAATTTTGCACTTGCATTTTTATACACACGTTTCACCATGTCAATGTACACATCCTCAATGTCTGTTGATCTTAAAGAGTTGATGACTGCTGATGTTTTAATAGAGTCAAAGGCCTTCTCATAGTCAATAAATGCAACACACAATGGAAGTTCATATTCATGTGTTCTTTCAATTAATTCTCTTAATACTTGAATATGGTCCACTGTACTGAATCCACTTCGAAATCCAGCTTGTTCTCTTGGTTGAGCTGCATCTAATTTTTTCTGCAGGCGATGTGTTAGCACTTTTGTGAAGATTTTATAAATAGCAGGTAACAAGCTAATTGGTCGGTAATTTTTCAAATCCTCTTTATCACCTTTTTTATGCAAAAGAATTACTGTTGCAGAATCCCATTGGTTTGGTATGTTACCGCTGTTAAGACATTTGGTAAAGAATTTTGCAAGTATGTCTTCTACATATTCTCCAGCTTCTTTTAGGATATCTAATGTAATACCATCATCACCAGGGGCTCTTCCTTTCTTCATACTTTTTATTGCAAATGAAACTTCTTCTTTTAAGATTTTAGGAGCTGTTCCTTCGACTATCTCAGAGTCTTCGTTTAATCCACTGTTACTTTCGTATAGATTTTTGTAGAATTCTTCAACTCTTCTAAGTATTTCTTCCCTATTTCTTGTTACGGTGCCATCCTCTCCTTTTAATGCAATGATGTGTTTCTTCCCAACAGATAAACTTCCTTTAACAACCCTAAGGCTCTTGTTATTTTCAATGGCTTTCCTTACTAACTCACAGTTGAATTTTCTTATGTCTTCTTTCATGCTTTTGCGCAGAGTTTTACAAAGTTCTATGTACTCAATCCTGGAACTGGTATTTTGATTGTCCACCTTCATATCTCTTCGCCTTTTCATGAGCTGTTTCGTCTTCTCAGATAATTTGCTATTGTGCTTTTTACAGGTTACACCACCAATTTCCCCAGCAGTTTCAACTATTGTCTTAACAATGTTTTCATTTGCTTCTGAGATATCAATTTCTTCAATAAGTCCTTCCAGTGCAGAAAAGCGATTTTTTAATTCCAACTTGAATGCCTCGGTATTTTCTTTTAATTTCTTTAAATCCACCCTCTTACTTACTTGTTTCCTAATGAGCTTCTGTCGTTCTAATTTAGTATTTAAGTGCACTTTACATCTCACCATTCGATGATCACTTCCAGTATTAAATCTGTTCAGTACGCTGCAATCTTCAATAATTGATTTCTTGTTTGCCAGGATATAGTCAATTTCACTAGTTCCCCCATTTGGGTGTTTCCATGTCCATTTTCTTTGCGGTTTCTTCTTAAAAAATGAATTCATGATGCTAAGGTTTTCAGCTTCTGCAAATTCGATGAGTTGATCGCCACGTTCATTCCTTTCCCCATATCCGTATTTACCAACCGATGTCTCTCCTTGTTCCTGTTGTCCAATTCTTGCATTGAAATCCCCCATGATGAGCTTGATATGTTGTTTCCCTTTGGTGTGTAACTCTTTGATTTCTTCATAAAATTCTTCAACCTCTTCGTCGGTATGGCTTGATGTTGGTGCATATACCTGTACTATTTGAAGTTGGTATCGCTGGGTTAGTTGAACAACGAGCCTCGCTGCTCGATCTGATGTACTTTCAACTTCCAGAAGACAGTCTTTAATTCTTTTGTTGATTAAGAAGCCAACACCACTTGTTCTTCCAGTTTCCGTTCCTCTATAATAAAACAAATGTCCACTTTTAAGTTCCACCAACTCTTCACCTTTTCTTCTAACTTCACTGAGTCCTACAATGTCCCATTTGATCTTGTCAAGTTCTTCTTCCAATTCCTGAAGTTTTGCTTCAGAAGCAAGGGATCGTCCATTATACGTTGCCAAGGTCAATAACAAACGGCAGCCTGGGCCATTCCAGTGATTCTTAGCACCCCCTGCTTTCATGCCACACTGACCGCTGCCTTGATCAGGAGCACTCCAGCACCTGGAGACTAGGGGCCATGGTTTCTGGTGTGTCAACATAATGGAGGAATTAGCCATAATTTCACCACGCTGGCTAGACGGGTTGGTGAATTAGCCCTCCCCTTCCGCCTTTCTATCCGTGTAGCAAATATTAATTTGCCACATAAATAGAAAGCTCAGCCTGCACCACTTGAAGGCGGGGTAGGACACTAGGTTACTGGCCTGGCCGGTTCCACACATCGTCACATACGTTCAGCGTGTGGGTCTCCTTCCAGTTAGATACCAGCAACCCTTTTGCAGGCCATATATATATATATGTTTAATTAAATAGAAATTTTACCAAGTTTCATGGTTTTAAAGATAAATAGGTAAAAAGTGGGACTAAATCACCCCGGTTTACGGAAGCTTAAATCTCTATTATTAATAAAATCGTCTAAATCGTTGCAACTTAATGAAAACTGAGGTAGAATTCTAGAATGTTGTGTATTTTAAGAGGTTGATAATATGTATTGTGGTATGATAAACGTTTACTAACATATTAATTTTTAATTTTCTTATTGTGGGCGCTTGGTCATGTAATTTATGCTAAAATTTATAATATTGCAATAAAAACTCCGTTCTATAGCAATCAATCAACTTCTAGATTACTATTAATTTAAAAGTGTTATTAATAAATTATTTTCAGCCACTTTTGACTCAACTTTAAAAAGTTATGATTTCCTTTTACATAATTTGTATAGTAATATCGTAGCAAATTACACCAGTTAATTTTATTCGATATAACAATTTATTTTTTAATGTACCATGAGATACTAATTTTCACTTAGCAAATTAGAAATGCAGTGAACTTGATTAGAATTTTTAATTAATTGGAAGATATTATGTTATATATTTATTTATTTTTCCTTTTATCTTTATTATCTGCAGTTTTTACTATCTGTTTATTGTTCCTTTCTTCCCGTCTTATGTAAAGGAATTTAATTTTTTAATAACATTATTTTAAGTATGTATTTAGCATGCAGTATTCAATTCTTTGGCTGGTGATTTTAGACGTAGATATATTTCCATCGTTAATTACCCTAAGAAATTCAATCATATTATACCACGCCTCTTGACAATAGGCCAAACATGTAATCTGTAGATAAAAGCATTAATGGTGTGTTAACTATTTTTATATTATTTATAATAATAATTAACTCTAATAATGCTTAGTTTGCATTTTGATGTTTTTATAATTATGCCTAGTTAATTACTATTTATGTGCATGATATTTATGTCGATAATTTTATGCCTCAATACGTATACTATATACATACGTACATGCGAGAAGCATTTGAAAACTGAAGAGGCTAGCCCCATAAATCCTGAGCAAAATCACTCAAAATATGCAGCTGTAAATGTCGGAGCATCTTTAATTTCAGTCCTCTAACAATACAGTGTTAGAATGCTTAAATAGTTAATTATTGCATTAGATTTTGTAAGTTCAGATACGTTTCTATAAAGAGTAGGGATTTAAAATTTGAATAAAAAACAACTGCTAAATATTGCGTGCGTTTTAATAAACATTGTCTGGGGAATGCACCCGATGATTAAAACATTCTACAGGGAATTTTTTTTCCACGCAAGGTTTCTGAGTAGAATTTTTGAATAACGAGGAGATACTAGAAGATGCGCTGGGCTGTAATATTTTTTTAGGTCGATTGCGGAATATCATTATTGTTCTGCATAAGGAAATCGTTAAAAGTGCTTATTATTATGAAGTACTGTAATATTCTCTAAGGAGAAATATGTCAATCAAAATGACCAGAATACGAAATAATCCGTTGGATTTTGCATCGCAGTTTATTAACATAGGTTATCAATGATATAAGCATAGAAATGGTGGCGCATCCCCCGTATTTACCGGATCTGGCATCGAATTACGCCCACTTATTCCTCGAAACAAAAATAAATTCGCTAGAGTCGATTTACGTCATGTGATAAATTGGGTAATGCCGCGAGGCGTATATTGAACACACGTTCTTGGGGATGATAGCATTGGGGAAAGCCATGCTTTTAAAAATAGAGGACAAATAATTAGAAAGAATGAATGTAAGTACACGTATGTTTATTGCATTACACTTATATGCCATATAAAAGTTGCCTCTCGTTACTTTTCAAAGTCCTTCATGTTTCAAATATTATGTTAGTAGGATAATACATAGCAATGGACATATTAATGAAAGCTATTCGAAAAAAATTTCTAAAAATTAAGGATAATGCGAAGTCACCTAACGCCAAGTTTTAATTTTTATCGCATTTATCTAGCTATCAGAGAGATATTTTTTCCATAAACAAGGGTGACATTGAATTCAACTATTTCTTTTACAATTGATTTTCATTTTAGAGTACATTCATGCCACAATTTGAGAGATTTCACCAATATGATTGCTGTATTACACTTCAGAGAAAGGAATTCGATAAAATTCCGCCAATAAAATAAAACAATCTGCCTTTTTTGTCGCATAAATTTTTTTTATGTTTGTAAATGTTCTACCCATTGAGCAGCTTTTACACGAAATCTTTCTCTTGCACTTGAAGTATCAAAATGTAAATAAATCTTGGGAAAAATATGGCTCTGTCAGAACTTTCTATTCGATTCATAGGTTTCCACCAAATATTCAAAAATCGAACAATTGAAATTTAAACATTTGATTTTCAACGACAGTAAATACGGTTTAATAAAATAATCTTGATGGTTTACTGAAATCTTGTAACAACCTGTTATTTTATTTTTCCCTATGAAAGAAATATTAGATATGAGAGAACATTAAAATTATAATAAATAATCTTTTAAGGACGAACCTTTCTTAACAGGCTGAATCTGCATATGTCAGGATAATATATTTTCTAGCCATATTTTTAAAACACCACTGTTTTTGATATGTCGTAATAACTTACTCGCTGATAATAAATTATCCTCAAATATGTTTTCCTATGCCGGTCGTAAATTTTTAAGAAATACATTGCAAATGAACAAAAGCGCGGTAAGTTTGCAGGAAAATTATCTAGCGTTCTAAGTTTCCATGATAATTTACATCCAAGTTTCTTTGTCAATATTTCATAAAGTCAGTTAATATATATCTATATTATTATATTTAACCTCATTAGGCTATATCATCATCATCATATTCAACCATTATCTATCCACTGATGGATGAAGGTCTCTCCAAATGCTTTCCACACAAGTCTATCCTGAGCAATTCGCTTCCATGTCACCCCAACCTGTTTTCTTATTTCATCCACCCATCTAAGGTGCGTTGCAAAATGTTGACCTCACCTTGTTTGTTTCGTTTTATTTTAGAGTACGTAATGATAAGAATTGCAGTTGATGTGCAGTAACATATGTTGCCGAAAACAAATGAAAGACACATAAATTTAGGTATAATGCATTTTATTGGAATCAAATAACAACAAAAACGTACATTTCATGTGTTGCAAAGAGATGATCTCGGCCACTTGATGCCCCACAAATGCTCCTTTGTTGACTTCAATCGCAAATACTCGACGAGGCATTCCATGTACAAGCCTCTGTATCACCGTACAATCAAGGGCTTCCCATGCAGAAATAATGGCTGCCTTCAAACCATGCGTATTATAATATTGCTTGCTGTTTTCGTAAACAACCCTGAAGAGAATTCCCCACAAGTCCTCCATTATGTTCAGGTCAGGAGAAACAGCGGTACGGTCCATAGTATTCACACCATTATCAAGAAACCATTCCCAAGTTGATTTAGCGACGTGAATTAAAGCATTATCTTGTTGGTAGATCCAAAACCGTCCACCGATTTACTCTTCAAAGGGTAAAAGATACATTTTCATCAGGTTTTGGTAAGCGGTCGCCTTCATACGCCCCGTTGGAAATGCAAGGTTTATTTTGTTATTGTATGCAAACGCACCCCACATCATTAGGGATCCACCGCCTTGCTGTCTTTTTGAGAAAATTTGTTCCTCCTTACGAAGGTCGTACCAGTTGTAACTCAAACCGTCAGAGCCATCGAAATTGAATTTTTTTTTCATCGCTGAGCACCGTTTTCCACCTGTCACCCCAGTTTGTATGTTCTTTTCCCTAGGCTAGCCGAGTAGGTTTGTGAGCTTTAGTCACACGAGGATGAATTTTCTTTTTTTTTTCTTTTTTTTTTTGTACTTTAGGTCTCCATATCTTTTTACAATTCTGGACAAAGTTGACTTGTGCACACTAATAATGCCAGGGTTACATGAGAGCTTTCCCAAACTTGCTTCGCCACTGCTAAGCATCTTACCAATGCTCCTTTTTTCCATAGAGGTCAGTGACCTCGGTCTACCTATCGATTTTTTGGTGCCATATTGATTTCCAAGTTTCAAGAAATTATTCACCACACCTGGAAATCGTCCAATCTTCATTGCAATTGCTTGGTTAAAGAGGCCAGCATCTATGTAAGCCTTTATTTGACCTGCTCCATGCTCAGTAAGAGGTTTTCCTGAACCCATCTTATTAATTCCTCCTTTTAAACTAAATTCAAACGTTTAAGCACTCAGAATTTACAAACAGCAGTATTAAAACATTCAAAACACATTTGCAGTAGAAAAGTTTGCGTACAAATGACTTACAGCAGATTGTGATAAGATTTTCTTGGTAAGATCATCATTTCGCAACACCTGAAATGCAAATTTTAATTTCTATAACAGTCCAATCACAGTTGTTTGCCCGTAATCACGTGCCACGTATTACGGGTGTATATACAATCAATACCCACTGATTAGTTTTTAGCTGCACATTTGATTTATTCCTTGCCAGTGAAAAAATTAGGTGAGGTCAACATTTTGCAACGCACCTTAGTTTGAGGAGGTCTTCTAGGACTTGGGTGGTCTATTTGTATCTAGTTGAGAATTTTTGTTGCCCATCGTTGATCAGTTCTTGCAATTCGTTCAACTCATCGCCATTTCAGCCTTCTTACTTTAACAATGATGTCCTTTATTCTAGTTTGCTCTCTCACCTATGCGTTTCTTCTTCGACCTCTCCTAGTTATTCCAAGCTTCCACCACTCTATGTTCCTTTGGGTTGTCTGTCATTTTCGCATTGCTCCAACTGTTAGACTCCATGTCCCTGATCCATAAGAGAGGACTGGCAATACACACTGGTGGAAGACCTTTTTTTCTTAGACATAAATTCAATTTTCCCCTCAGGATAAAACTGTTTCTTCCAAATGCACTCCAGCCAAGTTTAATACGTCTGTTGAATTCTTTAATAATGTTGCGTTCCATTGAAATCAGCTGGCCAGTGTAAATATGTGAATCAGAAATGTCTATGGTATTGATATGTCTTATGGTTTGGTTCAATTTACATTTTGTTATTTTTGCCTTAAAGTTAATATTTTGGTTTTACTTTCATGTACGTTTAATCGATTGCATTTGAATCGTTTTTCATATTTTTTCATCTCTTGAAGTTCCTTATACGTAACTGCTGTGATAATTTTGCCTAAGAATACAAACACGTGTGTTATCCGCATATAACTATTTCGCCCTCTTTTGATATATGTAACACATCATTTATATATAATAAAAATAACAGAAGATCTATTACATTGACACTTGTGGGATTCCGTAATTATTTGTTCCATTATTATAAAAGTAATTGTCTTTTTAATGAGGTATTTATTTTTTATTATAAAAATGAAGTTTATTTTCTGATCTCAATGAAAGGCTTTATAACTTTTTACGCATGTGCGATTTGTGCAAAATATATTTCTGGTAAGACGAATATTGAAATTCCAGGACTGAAAATTCCAAACCTCCTTTAATATACGACAGTGCCTTAAAAATCCTACTGTGACCCACAATATTCCGTCTTCGAAAGAGCCTTAACAGTAAACACTGGGAGTTAAAACAAATATATTTCGTAATGACAGAAAACACACACTTTTCTTGACTCGTTATTTCTTAGTTTGAAGTGATCCTATTTCGCGACTTGTGATGCCAGCGTTGAAACTGTTTTTGAGACAGACTTTTCTCGAGTTTCTGAATAATGATGCATCAGTTGAAACACTATCTTTTGACTTCAAATATACGCTGCAATACCTGCACAGTTAAAAATTCTACTACATCGTAAAACAGATTGAAATCTAGGCTGTATAATAATAGTAGGAAAGAGAAATCATAAAAGATCGGCAGAAATGCGATGTAAAAAGAATTCTTGTATTATTTTCCCCTTTTTCTTTAAGACACTTCGAAGGAAAATGCTGAAAATTTTTAATACATGCCTTCGTCGATGTCGGCGAGTTCTTGTCACTTTTACTGAAATTTGTTTCGAAGTTTTTCCGAAATTGATTTTTGAAAGTTGAAACTTTCAAAATAGATATTCAATTATGTCACCTTAAACGCAGTGGGATAAAAGCCGGTGTCTCACATTTTTCAAGCGAAGACAGCGAGCTAATATTTAACGCAGTGGAAAAGAAGACAAACCTTTGCAGCAAATATTCCTTTAAGCCCAAGAACTAGGAAAGTCAATTTCCAGGTATAGAAGATCCATATTCAATATTTGGAGCAATTTATCGTAAATTTCTATACTCTCTTGTTACATTTTTTGCCAGCTATACTAATTTACGTGGTGGTGCGGCAGATTGGAAATTTGTTAAATTTTCATAAAGGAAAAGAGCAATTTTAAATTAAATTACGTGATATTTTCCTTTGAAAAACAGCAAAGATTATAATCAGCATATTTTATAATATTTTTTAATACAAATAATTTAACAAGCTCAAATTTAAAATCAGTTCAGAGATACATATTCAAGTAATAAAAACAACGTTTTAGAAATATTTAATAAAACTTTGTTTTTACAAATTGAATAAAAGTTTGCTTTTAAAACGTATAAATTTAAAAAAGGGAACAAGCTTCAAAGTATTTTAGGACATTATATTTTCTTTCTAAAATAAAATATATGATATAAATCTTTATACGTATTTGTATTTTGTTAAGTAACAGAAATTTATTCCAACGTTGCTTCCAAAATTGCGAAGAATTATAATTGGTTAATCTTATAGGATACTTCAAACGTAGCAAAAATTGACGATAAACCATTCGTATAGTTAATTTTTTGAGAAAAAGAATTTCTTTTCGTTTTTTTAATTTTTTATGTAAACACGATTTGAAGTGTTCGATGTAAACGTGTAGTGAACCAATCGATTTTGCTTTTTCTACAGTACAGTACAGGAATATATTATAGTTATATTATAAAATAAAAATGTCAGTTATTTCATATACATTCAGTAGAACCTAATAAAACGACCACTTTGATATATTAACCACTTGAATTAAGAGACCACATTTTAAGAGAGATCTGGTTTGATCTAAGTCATGCTTATACCAAATCTATTGTGCATGGTAACCAGTGGTCTATGATAACCACTGCAATCCAGTCTCAAAGTTGGTCGCTTTAAGCAAGTTCTACTGTATTTAAGAAATGCTTAAATTATAAGCTAATTACATATATTGTTACAGAAATCTAGCATTAACCTCGTCGTTCTAATTAACGACTACAGGATGTTCGGTATGTCTCAGTCCGTTTACTAGTGCACAAATAGGATAAGTGGACTGCGACTTTCCGGACATCTGTACTTACTCCTAACGAGAGTATCATAACTCTCGTCATAAAATTAGGCATTTTCCGTTAAACGTCTTTTTATGTTTTGCAATGTTTTTTCCACGTCTTTACAAATAAGTTATGAAAGAGCTTACTGTACTCTGATTTAAATATCCAAGGGACAAATTAGAGATAATACAAATTTCCAGATACGCATTTGTTATTATTGCGGGTGCTAATTATTATCTTAGTACGGTTTTCAATAATGTCTTTTTTTATAAAATATCTTCTATAAATTAAATAATCCAGCATTAAAGCAATTCATGATCAGTATACAATCATATCATTTTAAAAATTAGCTTCCAATGTCAAATGCTTAACTACTGTATTTGAATTTTCATGAAGTCGGTAAGTACAAGTAGGATATTTACTAAGTAAAAAAGTGGATATTTACTAAGAAGGATATTGGCTAAGTAGGTATAATCTGATACGACCAGTATATAATTTGTTGGCTTTGAAGGAAGAAATAATTTAAAAAATTATTCGGCAATAGTGAGTGAGATTCCCGGGTGAGTAATTTGGCAAAACGGTTTCACATTTGGTGAAACAATTTTTCCAATATATAATACATTTAATAGTACATATATAGTTGCTAAAAACATTGTATGCTTAATATAAAGAAATGCAACTACGTAAATGCACTAAAAATGAAAATGTTATCTAAAATAAGAGAAAAAATAAAAATACTAGCAAAAACACTCATTGCATTATGCTTTTCTTTCCACCGTATGAGAACAGCATAGACATTTTTCTTCTTCTTGCAACTCCATCAAACGGTAATTACGTAAAAACGAACAATATTTTTTCTACAAAAATGTCAGCTAAACGACTTGCTTGACTACACGTTCCTTAGGTACCTGTAATCTACTGGAAATATACTTTCTCCATATAAAAACGCAGAAGCAAACAAAAAATATATCTGGGCAATTTCAAAGAAAACCACTCAGAGTAAGCATTGTCAAGATAATGAAAAAAAAAGCAAAGCATATCTACTTTACCCTTATTTTGCTGTTCATTTTGAGGAAGGATCAGCATTAGTAAATAAATGAATGTGAAGATAAAAGAGTATCAAATGTCATTTTATCTCTTTAAATGTTTTTTCCCCCTAAAGAACTGAATAATATCTGACAAAAAAAGTTAATGTAATTGAATTACGGCATCTGTACTATATCTATTTACAAAAACCTGACAAAAATAATGGTTATTTTCCAGCACTCTCTTGGTTGAATTCAATTAAATATAAAAAATAACACAATTTACAATAATTTTGTTTTCTGAAGGATAAGCTACTTCTGAATTAGTAGAAACATATGACGATTACCTCCGATAGTAGAAAAAAATAATTTTCGTACGTACAAAAATATGTATCGTGTCAAATAATCGATAAATACATCATGTTTTTCGAAAACACGCATGAATATTTATTTGAAATTATTCCCAAAAATCCTAATTTTGCTTTAAAATGTAAGCAATGAAATTAATTTACAATTTTCATTAATTATTGCAATTAAAAATTTTTAAATTAAAATTTGAAATTTTGTTTTGAATTATCGCTTTATTTAACAACGATTGACATTTTATATTAATTTTAAAAATATAGTATTTTTTTACCACGTTGTGTTACACTGATTTGTTTCAACAAACGTGAATATGCAAACATGTAATTTCCATTTTTCATTTTCTATTTTTATTTGAAATTATACTTAAAGCATTCTCATGTTTTTGATGAACGTATAAATACTTTTTTACAATCTTATGAATTATAAGCAGATATTTCATATTATTAATAAGATTTTAATTGACTTGTCAAAAAATCATAACTCCAATCTTTCTCAGCGTTTGAAAAAATGTTCTTACAATTTTACTTAACATCGCTAATTTAACATAAAATCCTTAACTATTAAAATTTCATCACTCTTTATAATGCGAAAGACACAGAAAGGAAAGGAAAGAGGAGATTAATATTTCATAAAAAAAACAAAATTTCATGTAAAGTTACATCTAAGTAGAAAAAGGAAAATTCAAGAAAACTAGAAGATTAAAAGCAAAAGAAAAACTAGGCAAAGAATAAAGGTAAAGTAAATGAACAACACATGTAAAATAAAATAAAAATAAAAGTAAAGAATGGAAAGATAAAATAACAAATTTCATAGTAATGAGCTAAGTTTCAAAAACTAATATTTCTTTCATCAAGCGAATTGTTTAGAAAGTGTATAAGTATCCTGTATTTATAAAAATAGCACATGGCCTGTAAAACATAAATATGAGAGGCTTACACTATATACTTATTTCGTACCTCGACGGATGCCTTGGCGAAAATATGCTTTCTCATTTGAATTTCAAAAATTATTCCTTCTTCATTTCGTAATTTTTCCATGTCCATATGGTGTCGGAGTTCCATTTCAAAAATTACTATTCATCATAATCTAGTTTGGGTGTAATTTAAAGAGTCTATGTCTCATGAATATGCTTATTCTCCGTCTTCACCCTAAACGATAAATATGCACGGTCATTATTTGTCGCTTTATCTTAACTTAGGAGAATGTGTGCTGAAATTTTAGGCTACATCCCACCCCTAGTGTAAAAGTTGCCCAGCTTGGTAAAACTGAGATTTATTTTATAGTATTTTTTGATCAGATTTTATTTTCAATTTTTATTTTGGGATTTATTAATTGTGTTTTCGGTAATTCATTCTGAATATAACATATTATAGCAAGTCTAAGCTCTATCGGTACTTTGCACTTCCAATCATGGGCGCTCATAAGGAAGGCGGAGGGGGGCGCTGGTCACCCCATAGTTGTTTAAAAATTTGATTTGCCCGAACCGGCTATGAATTTATTTTCAAAATGTTCGCAGTCACATTTTAAAATCAGATACGTTTTAGCTCATTACTACTTGTCAAGCAGTATCGAATATTTTTGTATAGTTTTGGTATCTTGTGCAGTCACTAATATTTTCGACAGCTTTGAGAAGGAAGGAAGTAATAACATTTCTCAGCCCCCCCCCCTAGAAATACTCGTTAATTTTTCTCAGACCCCCCTAAAAGTTCTCGTATGTGCGCCCATGATTGAATTGGAAATATATATTGTTTCCCTAGATAAGCTTTAGATTTATTTGGTTACAAGTCTTCCACAGAAATCATTGTGCCGTATTTCTTTACTTGTTTTAAAGGTCCCCATTAGGGTCTGTGGTCATAAGCAAATATGAATTTATTAACTATCTTCTAATGTGGCGAGTTACTTTGCACTTTCATTTACGATAATTGTAACTTTAAAGCTCAACATATTTTTATCACACATGTGGGGATATTTTTATCCTGGCTTCAATAAAGATTCATATACTTGGAAGTAATACAAGAACTGAGCTAAGATTGTAATAAATTTACTGGACAGAGAAAGTGAGTGTCGTTGAAAGATACTGAAGGGGAAGAAAGATTCTTATAAATTTCTTATAAAGTTATAAAACAGCTTTCTACAAATGGTAGATAATTTTTTCCCAACGCGTGTGCTGAAGAGGTTATGAAATGTCAATACAATATTATTTTTGTGCAATTAAATTTAATTGTATGTACTATATTATAAGATAAATGTGCTCTTATAAGACAAAATTGTTTAAGAATATCGTCACGTTACAGATTCTGTGCATTTTTAACCATAATATCGCATAGCTACGAATCTTAGCTAATATATGTCAATTGAGTGCATGGTTTACTGTAGAATTTATTTTGCCACTTTAATTTTAAGAATTATTAATACCAAAATTAAAAAAGTCTTCTCAAAATTAATTAAAAAAATAATTAAACTTCTTGAGCTCGGAAAATACGCTGTATATTCTAGCTCTGCTCTAAATGAGTAAAGTTAATTTTTATAAGTTTCTTAAAAATTTTCAAACGGAAAAACTAAAATTAACTTTCTCATTTAAATTTCTAAATAGTAGAGGATGGTTACTTTTTAGGGATTAACAAACTTTTCCTAACGGCTTATTTTCTCTTTATATATATTTATGTTTTTCAGAGTTTAGAACCTTCGTATAAAAATTGTCTTCAAAATGTAAATTTTCATCTAAAAGGTATATTACTCTTCTCAGTGTTAACACAATTACTAAATGTATTAATACATCTTACAAAATATTTTATGTAAAAAAAGAGCATCATTCATGTATCTTGGTTGCCGAGTTGGTCAGGGCACAGCGGTTCATACGATAGATCCCTGGTTTGATCTCAGTCCAAGGCGGTTTTTTTTTCTTCTAGGCACCTAAAAGCTATAACTCGAACTGAGAAACGTATGACCGAATATATATTATCCTTAAAATTTATATTCACGACTTCAATTATCATACATTAAGGAGTAGCGTATTAATTTATTTGTTGTGGTTTACTCTAAAGTGCTAATTATTTTACAGTTTTATTCACCAAGAATAACTAACGCAATATAAATCAATTTACTTTTGTCTGCGTAGCTTCTTCAAAAACAAACGCGTAGTTAAGTTAAATGAAGAGAGTTTGTTTCATCATGATAAAATAAAACTTTTGGACTGAAGTCGCTGTATAATTTTGAACCTTAAAAGTATAGGATAAATTTTATAAACTAATTTCAAATCTAATTGATCTAGTTTATTTTATCCACATATTTCAACGTAACCAACTAATATTCTTACTTCAGTGTTGGAAGAAATGTTACTACTGACTATTTCTGTATTTCTCTCAAATTTGTGATCAAAAATTGAAGACCATAAAAATAAACTCTGTTGGCATAATTAATAAAAACAATAAAATGTTCTTCGCCCATCTGGAAAGATGAAGTATATGAAAACGTAATACCAAAGATGAATAATTATGATACAAAATAAAATCAGTAAACTTGATAAATATCAGATATGTTTGCGCATGAAGCTGACACAAAGATCTCAATTTCTTCCATTTTATGTCCGCAACTAAAACAACTGCAGACAGAATTTCTAATGTACCGAAAATGACGTATTACATAAGTTAATACAACTATTGTAGGTTCATTTATCTCATCTTTGAAACTGATCCAACTTGCATCTACTCTTCTCTGATAATATCTTCCTTTTCGGTTTGGACAAACCACGTTGATCAAAAATACAGCATTAAACATATCGTGGTGATGGACATCAGTTCTTGTATGTTTTTATTTATATATCTCGCACGTAGATATGATAGGTTTAAACCCTAAGTGTGTGTGTGTGAAAAAGACACGCAGGAATTCGAGTTGGGTTAAAAAAATTCAAAGTTTATTGTTCCAAACTGCAAGTGAGCTAAAAATTTCGTGAAGGCAATAAATATAGAAAAATTTTGAAAGATCATTGGGCTTAGTACTATGCAGATTACATTAGTAAGCAGAGAAGTCAACATTAAAAGCGTAGTGAAGTACCTGTCTATTCATAGGACGTGCGTTTCTTACAGATTTCGTCACCTTTCGTCAGTAATAGAAATAAAGAAATAGAATATGGAACATATTGTTATTAAGTGACTATTGTTTTGCCTATTATGGAGTATGAAAAGGATAATAATTACTGCAAAATATTTAATATATTTTTCTGAAATTGACTCAAACCAGGAACACGTTATTGTACATGATTAAACCAGTACTATACTATGCTTAAAACATTGGCTTCTGATTAATTCTAGAATATTTTTGTTGAAGTAAATATTCTGCTGATTTATATTTGGTTGCATTTTACAATAAGCATAATACAACACTGAAACTGATGTACTATCATATTACAAATAAAGTGCTACAAAAAAAAATGTTATGAGGTAGAAATCTCAAGGTCTCAAATGATGTGTTGCCAAATAAAGAAATATTTGTGGAACAATGTTGAAAGGAATTGTTTTTCTACTTTTATAGGACGGATTTTTCCAGATTCCGTCTTTGCTTCCCAGGCAGATATGCATTGCTTATATTCTATATAATTTTTTTATATATCATACAATTTTGTAGTTATTCTATCTAAATTTATATTTGTTTGTATCTTTCGATCTCGGATATCATCAATTATGAATTTTGTTACTATCATTTTGAGCTACTTCTAATATATGCCTGCTGAAATAAAGTTGCAAAACAGTCTCAATATGGACCTACAGATAACTGAAATATTCTGTAACTTGAACATAAAGAGTTACAGATTCATAATAATTACGAGGATGAGAGGAAGTCGATTTTGATCATATATATATATATATATATATAATATAAGGAATGCCTATATGACTGCTATGAATGGGACAAAAGGCGATTTTATTCTGAACGAAAGTAATTACTAAATTAAAAGCAAATACTCTCGACCTCTATTTATTCTCAATTTTATCTTTTATTTTTTTGTTTTACTGTGAAATATATTCTTGTAATCTCTTACTTTACAATGTGGTGCAGTTTTCTACTAAATACAAACACATGACGGAACAACGACAATATAAATAGGATTTTTAAAAAATTCAAGTTGAAGAAATTATAAAGTGAAATCATATAAATTTATACGCGGATGTTTAATTTTATGCATATAGAAATACCCTTTGAGAAAAAGAAATTGTCATTTACATCATATTGAAATAAATTAAGGTTTTTCAGACACAGAACAAATACAGGATTTAAATTAAACCATCTTAGTGAAACAAAGTGGCAGGAAGAAAAAAAAACAATTTAAACTATAAAATGCCTTTCTATTATAGTAAACGTCTATTTCAGAAATATTTCCTCCAAAATATGTGTTTTGAAAGTTCGCAATTATGAGTGACACTTACCGCTTTGTCCATCTAGTTATTAACCCGAGTTAAACTTCAATAATAACGTACATAGAATTCCGCTCTTCTGCTTACCGTTGTCTGGGGTTTTGGGTACCCGCGAATAAAAGATTCAGATTCCTCGGAAAACTGTTGGTTCCAGCGCGGCATGGCATTAGCTGTCTTCCTGATGTAAAAAAGGATGATCCTGCGATGATAGTGAGGCAATGCGTTAGTCTTATGTACTGTTATCCCGTTTTCTTCTGTCAATGGTGGCAAAAAACGAATGTTTCTCGACTAATTGCCCTCTGTAGACTGAGGATCGCTACCTTTGGCCATAAAGCTTTCGGATTTCTCAGAAAACTCTAAATCCTTGAACAGTATGACCCTTTACGTTCTTGAGCAACAAAACGCACAAGAGAATAAAATAATAATAAAAAATGAAAAATTTATTAATTTAAACGAATAATGGTATGATAAACATTAAATGTTATAGCATTTTGTTTATAAATTTTAATGTCCCAATAAATGCACATTCAGTCGTGTCTTTCTGAAAGGGGAAACAATTTACCACTAATATGTATTGTGAATCTTATAAATGCATAACCGATTTTGGCAAGAAAGAAAGTATTTTGTGAAGAAAATCAAATAAGATGTATTATTGGATAAGAACGCGAAACTTATTCGTAAATTTATTTTTTTATAGAATTTTAAATTTAATGAAATTTAATTATTATTTAAAGTTAAATTTAATGAAATTTAATTTTTATAGATTTAAAGTTTTAAGGTGAAACCATGTAATTTTAATGGACAAATTTTGGCTGATCCAGCGAGGGGCGGAGGGGTCGATCGCCGCCCACCCCCGTCAGGCTTAAATAGGAAAAAATAAAGACGATGAAGAATATTTTATGTGTTGTTTGTTACTACCGTAATAAATAAAAATCTTACACCAAAGTCTCCAAGCCTTGGAGAAATGCGATCAAGACGTTTTTCCACGAATCTATAAGCTACTTGCCTTTCAAACTGCATTTTCAGTAAGTATTGCTTCAGCAGAACGTAGTTTTTTATCCTCGAAGCGCCGTCAAACTTGGCTTCGAACGCGGATGACAGAAAAAACTTTTAATACACACCCACAGAGACATTCATATTGATGTAAATAAAGTGATTAACAAATTTTCAAAGAAACCAAGATGGCTTGACTTTGCACTATAAACTTCAAGTTTTTTAAAAAGCTGCTTGTAATAAAAAAAGTAAAATAATTACAATGTTTTTGTAGTTTAAATTTAAACTTGTTCTATTAATTACATTGTAAATTATCGTTTTTGGTTATTGTATATATCTCCTTTGCTAAGTTATCCTTCTGTCATACTTGACTACAATCTATCCTAAACCATATAGTTTAATTAAAGAAAAGCCCAGCTTTAATTCATTGTTGTAAATTAAATATTTTGGTGAGTATAAAGCAGGGTTTATTTGGGTAATGGGCTAATTAAAGAATTTTTGCGGATCTCACAAATCAGCGATTTCTTAAAAAAAAAAAGGAAAAAACTATCACTTCACAGCCTCCCTTTAGAGTTTCTTCCAGTTATTTGTTTGTGTACTTTCGATATATAAAGGCTCACCTGTGCTGTCCCCACAATTTTTCCATATTTCTGAAAAAAAATATCTAAAATTTTTGTTTGGGATTTTATTTTATTTAAAACAGTTGTAGGCGGTCCGGATTAACATCGTTCGAGGGCCGAATTATGGCCTGCAGGCCGTATATTGGACAACCCTGGTATAAAGGAAGGCAAGTAATATAACATTTACTTAAACTATTTAATAGTCCAAAACTAAAACTTTTCCTTGTCAGGGGCCCCCGAAACCTCCCTCCCCCCGTAATAATATCCTGGATCCGCCATTGTGGACAAAAGCAATTTTATCTATGTGGTATGAAAAGGATATAAAATAAGTACAAGAGAATGCCTATGCCGGGCTTCTTTGCGAAGGGAAGCACTGATAAGAAAGATAAAACATAAGAAAAATGAAAAATTCACCTTCTGATGCTGCGAAAATACTAACGCTCAATCCCTTTCTGTTGATTGATAACCAGCTTCGCCATAGTTTCAAAAACCGCGTGATTTTTAGATATAAAAATAGAGCTTCTTTTGACACGAAACATGTTATTGGAAAATATCGGAAGCTGGTGAGTTCATCGAAAAAATGTGCATTTCTCATGGTTTTAATTTTTTCTGGACGTCGAGTTTACCGACCGATATTTTGGAATTGAAGTAACACTAGTAATGCGTATCTAACTAGTTATTTAAACTTCTCGGAAGAAGAACTGACCAAAAATAGACAATTTATATACTTAACTGAATTCTAAAAGAACACCAAAGACCTAGAAAACGTCCGCGGACTGGATGGTTAGATGAAATAATAAAACAAATCGAGCTAATATGGAAACAAATTGCTTAGGATAGAACAACGTGCAGGTTATATATAGAAGTGGATGGGTAATAGTTAACTATGATAATAATTTAAAATTGTTGTCTAATTGTGAATGAAAAGAACAAACATTTACTGGTGGTTGCATGTGTTATTTCGATTAATTGATTAACAAGCGATTAATTCATTTTTATATTTTTGGTATCCTTATACGGTTCTTCCTCTTCATATTTCATGATCCTTGGCGCAACAAAATAAAATACTGCATATCGTTAAGCCAAGAACAGACAAGTCTAATATATCAAAAAGTTCCTAAAATATTCGATGAGGAAAGATGTATAAAATGAATACGTCAACCCAAATTGAATTGTCTATGTACCAAACAAAGTAACAGATCGCCTTTCAACATTTTATAAAGATTTCCTAGTAGACGATATTAAAACACGACTTTTATCTTTAGAAAATTTCTCTCTTATTTCCATCAGCTCATTTACTGCAAACCGTAATTCACAAGAAACTGTTTTCTGATGGTGATGTTCAAAGGAAAAACTCATTTGGAATCAAACGAAAGTTTCGATCAATGTTGGCAGCTCTCTGCACAAAAAGTCCTTTCCCATTTCTCATAAGTGTGTATCATTATTTTTCTGTTTAGAAAAGTCCGTTTGAAATTAATTCCGTCTGTTCCACTCGAACAAGTAGCAGTAATTTGGAAAGGCGGTTCTTTTTGTCCGAGATTAAAGTCGAAATATTGACAAACGAGAGGGCTTTGGAATCTTCTGCGAAGCTCTTTGAAAGTAATTCTTGATTAAATGTCCTTTTCAGGTATTTTTATTCAAGGCTGTTCGTCGGGAATGTTTTTGTAGCTCTTTGGAAACGAAATATGCCAAAGTTGAAGAGAATAATGGCGAAGATTTACATGAATTTCTAATTAGGGTGATGAAATTCTACTGAAATATTTTGATTAAACATGCGGGTTTTTGTTTTTTTTTAATTTTTGTTTTTCAACAATTTTTATCTGAAACAGTTACCAACGAATCCACAATTTCTATTGAAATTTAAGTTTCTTAAGTTTAGAAATACTTTTGAAATAGTATCGGGATATAGGATGTTTTTCCTCCAATCTTGCATCAAGGTATAAAATCAGTTTTGGTATGAAATATATATGTATAAAAGTATATATAATGTGGAAAAAACATGTATGATTTATTAAAATATGTATAATGCGTAAAATATGTTTAATTTATTAAAATATGTATAATGAATATAATATTTTTAATTTATTAAAATACGCATAATGCATAAAAGTATATATAATGTATAAAAATAATATTTCGGTAAAAGGAAAAGAAAAGTAGCCTTACACATAGAAAAGCTCTCTGTAAAATAAAATTTATCAACTCTTTAATTTTTTCTCAATTTAATTTGCTTTGAGAAATATAAGATTACTCGTTGTTACTCTCAACTTTAAGGAAACTTGCTGTTACTCTCAACTTTAAGGAAACTTGCTGTTACTCTCAACTTAAGAAAGGCTAGAAACTTTTCAGTCTTCCTTACTCGATAAAGGGAGAAGATAGCTCCAGAAACGTCGTTGTTATTTATTTTAATAATAAAAAATTACTCCAGTGAAAAAAAAAATATTTTGTCTCCATAGAACTCCTGGGTGAATCGTTATTTTGTTTTATAGTAAGGTTAATCCTTTGTTAAACGTTAATTTTAATATTTAAAAAATTATCTATGTGTAATAGACCAGAAATGCTTATGATCACGGTCAGACTGGGCCGCCGGTCAGCCGGCCCCCGCGCCGATGCACTCTTATGGGCGATAGATAGCACACGCGACTCCGAATGGACAATGACTCGCTCCCTCCGATGTAATCCAAGGTATGCTGCCCTTTGAGAAGACCCAGTCCACCCCTGCCTATGGTAATAAATTATGTGATTTAGGCTATCCCTTAGTCTATTTAATAACAAAAGATTTTTTTAAAAAAATCTTTAGTTATTAAATGGCAAATTATCAAACTAAGTTTTATCTCGAATACTTACTTGAGAGCGATCCTGATATACAGATGAGTTATGGGAGAATCCTAAAGTACTGAAACAAATTAAAATTTATGATGCCATGTTCATGTGAGCATATTATTTAGGAAGATTTAAATTCAATTATCATATTGATAAAAGATAGATATGCCAGCAATTCTTCTATGGCAAGAATGCAACAATTATCATATGATCTTTCGAAGATCGCGTCGCCGTCCTCATTTTTATCCACATCATTAAGCAAACGTGATCCTGGAATTCCGATGATAAATGATCTGGTTTCAGCACTAACGAAATTTCGTTCCAACTTATCTGGGACGCAGAGAAAAATAATTAATCACACTGAACAATAGTTCGCAAAAATTATTATACCTTCGGCAAAATTTTGAATAATTGAAGATAATTGTTATAATTATTAACAACTTGAGCAGAATTCTTTGTTCTTTTATAAAAATCTTCACAAATTTGTGAACGAAAATAGCATAATTGAATATAAATGCTCTCGATCTGTGTTTTAATTTTAGTTTAATATTCACTGCATAAAATTTTTAATTGCTACATTTGTCTAATATATGAGTATCGGAAAAAGTAAGTATCAGATATCAGAATGTTTTTATAACGGGTATAGCTTCTAAGGGTCACTTCATTCGACGTTACTCTGCTCATTTTGACTTTCATGATTTACAGTGTATTTTAAATTCATTAATTCTTTATTTTTGTCACAATAACCTGATATTAGGATGAGCCGTTAATACTTTCTAACCCTTGATTTATTTGAATTGCAGTTGGTATTTATATAGAGGAAAGACGTGTTTTCTATTTACTGAAGCAGTGAGGAATATTTATAATGTGTTATATGCTTTGAATTGCAATATGCAAAAATAATTTTCTTTATACAACTGAACACAAAGTTCCCCAACAAGCTATTCATCATCCAAAGTTTGTCATAGGAATAACAGAAAATTCATGGAATGTGACATGATGAAGCTTCATATTATACCTTAATTATTCATTCGCTCAAGAGCTAAGTTTTCTCTTCACAAATTCTTGAATTCAATCTCCAAATCGTTTTGATGTTACCGTTATCCTAACGATCTTATAGAATCTCCGAAAATATATGCTGCATTGGAACTTGAAAATCAAAATGTGTACGTCTGCTTAATATTTAAAATTTTCATCTCTAAAAAGCACCAGAAAATATGTCAATTTGTTTGTCATTGGCATTCGTATGTTGCGTAGGAATATTTGGTTTTCCGAGGAATCCACACCTTTTATCTATGTAGCCAAACCAAGAGATATGTTAAAAATAAAAATGACATGCGTTCATACGATAACAGGTCACTCAAATCTAAGTTAACGAAATTATAGATCAAGGCGTTATCTCAGACTTCAATAAAGAGTTCAGAAACAAGAGTTGAAATCGCTGAAATTAACTTTTATTAGAGCAAAATAAGCAGGGACGTGAGATTTGTAAACAACTGTTATATATTTGCAAGGCAAGAGGCGTATTTTTCGGTGAAACCGACGTTGAAAAAATAATTTACTTTAAAAGTGTCGCCCGGCAAAATATAGCTGATGGGCAACATGCCATTTATTTTTCCTGGGAAACTAAAACCTTTAAAAATGGGCGTTTTAGCAAGCAGAGTCATCTCCTATGTTCCGCTTTGAATTTTAAGAAAACTATTACATTTACTAGAAACGTGTGTTGATACAGCTGTCATGTGCGAAACGCGAGGAAATTGACAATATTTCAAAAGATAGTAAAGTTTGAAAACTAAGAAGTGAAAAATTGAAATATTTCAGTTACGAGTGATATTAAACGCAAAAATAGAGTTGTTTTTGAAATATACTTGCCTTTTCTAATAAAGAATCGCGGAATACATTTCATCCCTGGTGGATGCATTGGATATGTTGTAAGTAGCAAGCGTTATTGATATGGTATGTGTAATTTCTCAGATTATGTCTCATGTAACGCATAAAATGTTTTTCTATCCTTAAGGTAGCTAAAAGAATATATATTTTTAAATGATATTTTCATATATATTTCGCAGGAAATTGTTTCGCACGAAATTACACTTTATATAAGAGCTAACAGAACATCTAAAAGTCTAGAAAATAGCAGTAACGCAAATGTAGAATGTATATGAATATTTGGACGTGTTGATAAGACGGTGCTTATGCAAAAGTAATGGAATTTTGAAGAATATGGCTGATATTTAAAAGTTTGCATCATTTACGTTTGATATATTCACAAATACATGTATAATAATATTATACATACTCTCATAGTAGTGAGGCTCTCTAAATCCAATTAAAGGGCTTTCTTTAAATTTATGGAATTTGTCCCAAAACCATTCATGCAACAGCTCCTACTGAATCAGCCTCATGCTTCCATGGTAACATTTAAGCATTCCTCTTCAATTTATTCAATATTCTACAGTTCTTTACTAAGCCTTGATTTCCATGATAGCTGCACAGACTCAAGGTTTTCCAAACAATATACTGAAATATGCCTTCTCTCAACAATTATTGTGCGAGTGCACAACTTTCACCGTTTAAATTAACACAAAGCAGACATTTATGAGAGCTCAATTATTAGTGAAAGCGAAGAATATCAATAATGTTGGAAATATTTTGCGATCCGTAACTCCTTTCTCATAACAAATGGTCATTTGTGATATGTTTAAGCTTCATTGTTTTTATTCTTTCTTAAAACAAGAAAGCTAAATTTAGAATAAATTTTACTCCATTGCTTTTATTTTACGATTGTCCTAAAGGATTCCCCATTTTCTTTTAAAGATCTCAGAGAGAGAGTGGTAATTAAAACTAACGAGTTAAAACTGTTAAACTGAAACAAAAAGTAGCTAATAGATGACACCAAAAAACTCAGTGATTGAATGAACGAATGGTAAGATACGAGCAGTTCGAATTTAGTAAAGGACAGGAAATAGCGTCCATACATAAGGTAAATAAAATACCTTTACCACTAACTCGTTTGGTAATATATTAAGTAATATTGAAGAAGATATTTCAAAGATCTATCCATAGTTCTGTATAATTTCATCTCTTAAAGATCCGAAGTACGTGACACTTCTCAAACCCTTCTCATAGTCTTTTCAAATATTGTAAAGAAATGCATTTATATTGTTTGTTCGTTGAATTCTATTTCAAGTGTTTGCATGTCAAATAAAATGGGATTTTTTAAATCCGTCGAATTTCTTCCCACTTTTATCAACTCCACCATTTTAAAGTTCGGAAAAATCGAAAATCCGAAATACATAAAGCTTCAAGCACTTCAGATTAAGATGTGCAACCTATAAGATATCCCGCTGAAAGAGAGAAAAATTGGAAAAACTGAAAGCACACAGCACAAAGCATCTCTGAAACCCAATAAAATCATAAAAAAAAAGACATGGTAACACAAATAGTGTATACATTGAAATATGTGTGGGCGTTAAATTAAATATACCACCCTATCTATCTAAAGTTTAATTGCCCCTTCAGTATTGATTTAGAGTAAATATAAAATTAAAGCAAAAAATACACCATAACAGGCGGATGCAAAAAATCAATATTAAAAGAGAGCAATAATAACAAAAATAAAAATAAAGAGAAATAATAATAAAATACAGAGGAAACGAACAATATTAAAAAGAGAAAAAATAGAAGTTGAAGGATTGCAATGAAGGTGAACAATCACTGAATGGTTCAGTTGGTTCTTATGAAAATGTAGCATTTTGGAAAACAATTTCCTTTGCAAATTTTTCCGAAGTAGTATATCACAAAAACCAATTACATTTATTTTGAAAAATGGGCTCGCATTTGAAATTTTATAATTTATTGCTCAGGCGCTTAAACTTCGATAAAATGTAGTTTTGAAAATTAATGTTCATATTTCACATATGTGTTATTTGTATACGATAATATACACTGTTAAAATTAATAGTTCAGGGTTGAACCAAAATATGGTGATTTGCCAGCTGCATCCATACGCAAGAACTACGTTTCACCACATTTTGACACCAATTATGTTATCCATACTTGGCTAGATGTTGAACAAATATATGGATATACTTTCAATAACGAATAAGGCAACACTGAACCAAATTCATGGTTCCAGCTTGAACCAAATATATTGTTCTAGGTTAAACCAAATATGGCCAAAAGTTTCCGGACACTGTATAACAATATAAAAACCTGCCTTTAACATGCTACCCATCAAGGGCGTATCGAGGAGTGCAGGAGTACCCATTGTTTTTCTTGGCTGCTATTGAAGCCACATCTACCCCATTTCATATACAGAGAGTACACATAATTTTTATTAATTACAGAAAGGTAGCAACCAAGCGAATTCACAACGATTATTTATTAGGCCTAATATAAGCGTTTTAGCTGTTAGTGATAAAAAACATTAACTTCATAGATACATAAATTATCATATAAACAATTGTAATTTATCAAAAATAAAGGACATACATACCATAAATTTATAAATTGGAATGACCGTAGCTTGCTGGGTGATTAAAGAGATCTTTGCACGTAAAAAAAACTGGTGAATATCGGTAAAGAATCGCAACGGATGTTTGCCACACGTGACTTCCCTTGCAGCAAGCTAGGAGGTTGAACGAAAATCTGGTTCGGCGTTTAATCGTTATTTACAAATTACCACACTTTCACCAATAAGTGATAATTTGAATTTTCAAGTGAACCAAATTTTGGTGAAATTCCTATATTTTCACCATATTTTGGCAACAACTAATGCGGAAATTTTTAACAGTGTTTGTACGTTATGCAGTAGAGTATGTAGTATATATACATATTTTGCTTCAATCGTATTCAACTGAAATCAACTTCCGGTCATTTGAAATCAGAACGAATTTGTTTATGAAGAGTTAAATAATTTTATAGTTATTCTGTGATTTGGAATTTCGAAAGCATCTTCTAAAATGTCAACTTTTTCACCCTATATACCATTCAATTTATTTAATAGCCTCTCATATCTTATATTTGCTATTTCATATTTATTTGCATGTCACGTTGCGAAAAACTGTCGAAACATGTTTATGTAAATCCTTAGAGTAAATATTTTATTCGAATACTTCTTCATGTGTCGTTGGAGTTTGTCAACATAATGATATTTTGATATTAAGGCAAGACTTTCATCTTATACAGATGAATGGATCTTTTGAGAAGAGCCGGCGCTCTGCCACTCAGACATAGTTTCAATTTAGACAGTTTACTTTCATCTTATCGGAATTAGAGTGCCATTATAATTTGCATATTATCGTATGAAAATTTCTTTTCCATGTTGCTAATTATTTGAACTATGCTCCTTTTGTACATATTTTGAATAAACTTATATTCGAAAAAACTTTCTTGGCTTTCAAACCTATTAATCAAAGGAGGCAAACAAAACTAAAAGAATTCGTTGTTCCAAATAGTGTGACCGAGAATTTTAGAATAAAATCTTTTTCGTCATATAAAATATGAATTGCACACAATCTTTTAAAACCTAGGTTGTGATTGTTATAAGATCTGATATATGTGACGAATGTTTTCAATCACGTGCATGATACTAATAATAATTTAATTAATAATTATATGCATACTACATTATATTATTTAATAATTGTTTTATAAATAGTTATTAATAATTTATTAATATTAATAATAATTTGACTAACCAAAGGTGCCACGACATACACAAGTGTGAAGTTGAGGGAAGCACGACAGCGTCAAGGCGATGAAGGTGTTCCATCACTCATCAAAAATTTCAGGAGTATTAAAAAGCAAGTTACTCGACTGTCAAGAAACAATCTAAGAATCAAAGAAAACAGGAACAAAGTAAAATAGTGTTTTCTTCCAAAACAATACAGAGTCCAAAAGGAGAATCCATAACATTATTTAGTTTCAAAATAAATTTTTAGCCTTGTTAGCAAGACATTTAGCCTTCTTAGCAAGAGCAGTTAATTGGAGTTTAAATTTCAGAATGAGCCCAGAGTTATTTAAAAATATTAACAACATGTATTTAAACATCAGCGTAAGGTTTAAAACACCACGTTTCGAGAACCAAATGCTCCCTTTGTCCAGTGGAATTTCTGACCTCATTTGGAGCAACACACAATGGAGCATTTAAGTCTTTCTAAACGTCGTATTTAGAATCTTATATCAGTGTTGAAATAACTGTTGTCAATATTTCCAAATCACTTATGGCTGATTCTGAAACTCAAACTCTAATAAACAGAGAAACAGAATATTAGCAAGTTATGTTTGAGAGGATTTTATATGTAATTCAGTTTCACTACTGTAACATTTCAAAATGTGTATAAATGGATTCAAAAATTGACCTAGTCATGAAAGAATACACAAAACGGTGTCAGCCAAATGATTAAAAGAAACTACCTAATTAATTAACTCATGGATAAAATACAAAATTGAACAATTAATGTGGTGGGCGGAAACATAAATTCCAAAATTCTAAATTAAACTAAAAAGGCTAAATGTTAAACTATAATTCTAGACTGTACCCACGATTCCGCTCACTATGAACAAATTTCGGTTGGTTTAAGATTAGTTAATTTAAAAATCAACGGAAACAGTGTATAAAAGCATTTTTTTACGTTGTTCCCGATAGGTGGTACACGATAAAGTTTCTTCTAGAAGCATTACTGAAAGAAGGCTTAGATATTAACGATTTGAGGAGTCAGGTTTACGGCAATGTATCAAATATCCATGGCAACCATACTAGTTTAAAAATCATGGATTTGAATCCGAAAGCACGTTTGTGTCCCTTTCTGCAGTTATAGTCTAAATGTAGTGGTAAATCATGACGCAAAGTAGAACGATTTACGTATTTATTTCCTACAGTTCAATCAAGAAATGCTTGTATGTTTTCATCTTTTACTGAACGTTGGTCAGTTTTGAAATCCCATGTAATAACTTTAAAACGGAGGGACCCTGGTTCGAATCCAGGATGGGGAAAGCGTCTCTTTTTCTCCAAAATTACATAAGCTCTAGTTTGAGCTGTAATTAATACGTGGGTGGCAAAAATTATAGTATAACTTTAAAACCGTTATCTGATACTAGATGATCTTATAGAAAAGATACTGTAGCATATTTAAAGTATCAAATTGGTGAAACTTACGATGCTGTGTTCGAAACAAGTGAAGGAAATTTTGATAATAACGCAAAGAATTTGGCTACATCATTAGCCAAATAATTGCCAAAATTTTGAGTTCGTTTACATTTTTAATTCACGGTACAATATTTTAAGTAACTTTAGCATAAAAGTCGGGAAATATTTCTCATCATAGTCGAATATTTGGTAATATGGATGATAAATTTCTAGCAAAAGAAAGAACGATTTCACGTTGCCTTGAGGGAACTGAACCAACGATCGCTTGGTATTCGGCCAAATGCTCTTCCGACTAAGCTACAGCCGACCGGTCTTCCTCACCTCTTTCGTTCGAATATGGTTCCCACCAGGCAACGTTAAATCTAACGTTGACATTACTACTAAAATTATGCGAAACCCATATATTGATGTTGATCAGTGTCACACATTATTTATGTGTGACACTGATGTTGATCAGTGTCACACATAAATAATTTTCTCAAAATTTTGTAAAATTAAGGTTCTAATAAAACCTTTATTCATTGTTGATTGCTAAAGAAATAGCGTAGAGCTTAGATGTCGAACCTAAATTTGAAAACGAAGGGCCTGAACGCACGGAAAGTAAACAAAACCAATTTGATAGGGAGTTTGGCGATAAACTGATCGAAGATGGAAATTTAAAGTTAAAAGTTAATAATTTTAATAATCTGGATGAAACAATATCAGTTGAGGAATGATTTCAGACATTAAATTCTATTTCATTAACTTCGAATTGCTCTGGAATTTTGATAAATTTAAAAAATACTTTGGGACACAACAATTATAATTATGTCAATAATGTTGGAAATGCATTAAGTGGCAGAAGTTTTTAAGTGAGTGAGGTATAATTGCTGCAAAACTTGTAAAAGAATTGCAATTTTCGCAAAAGTTTGATGAAAACATTATTATGACTGCAATAAAAACTTTGAAATTTTGAACGATTACAAACGTAGTAGATTCGCTTCCAAACGCGGTTATAATTCTTCGTATTTTATTAACAATGGTGGATTCTGTAACTACGGCAGAATGTTCTATTTCGAATCTGAAAATAATCAAAAATCATTTAAGCATGGTTAGTTGCTGAAATATTATAGTTCTCCCTATTTTCCTTGAAAGTACATGAGCAGTCCAACATATCAATGACCTCATATATCAACATGCATGATTTGTTACACTACATTGGTCTTATATTAAAAAAGTATTCAATTCAGGTCGAATATAGGGCAAAATATTTAAGGAAAATTTTAAAATTTTAATAACCCAAAAGGAACATCGACAAAATACGTTAGCTGACAATGCGAAGAAAATCATTCGATGGATTCAAAGTGGCTTGCCCGTCTGCTTTATTTCCTGTTTTCAAAGCACTCTTTGCCCCCCAACATTTTTCGTTCTGAGAGGAAGTAATTTTGAAAATTTCCAGTATTTTACCGCCATTTCTTTGAAAAGCTGCGCCAAACTAGAAGAGAAAAATCAGTTCTTTGATATTCAATTGAGGAAGTTGTCTTCTCTTTTCATGCTCGGCACGTTCTTTCTTTGGGAAGTTCTTCCGAATTTGCATTCTCTGTCCACCCTTTTCTCCAATTTTTCATAAAAATCCGTTTGATCCTTCAATTTTACGCTCTTTGCGACATCTATAAGCCTTTACATCAACTGCGACCGAGTTTAAAATAAATATCCACTTTTATTTCCAGCAGCCTTTCAGAAATTTACGACTCTCTACGCACTTCCTTTCAAAGGGAATTTTTTGACTTGTAGAAAAAGCCGCTTAGAAAGAGTATGTAAAAGTACTTAATTTCATAAATGTTTTGAAGACAGACATACAGATAGATAGATAGATAGATAGATAGATAGATAGATAGATAGATAGATAGATAGATAGATAGATAGATAGATAGATAGATAGATAGATAGATAGATAGATAGATAGATAGATAGATAGATAGATAGATGGATGGATGGATGGATGGATGGATGGATGGATGGATGGATGGATGGACGGACGGACGGACGAACGAACGAACGAACGAACGAACGAACGAACGAACGAACGAAGGAAGGAAGGAAGGAAGGAAGGAAGGAAGGATGAATGAATGAATTTTACATCGATGCAACAACTTACTAATTATTATTTATGGTTTTCATTCTGCATTTTATTGCAATTTTTTGTTACTTTTTGTTATTTATTGCAATTTTTTGTTACTTTTTGTTATTTATTGCAATTTTTTGTTACTTTTTGTTATTTATTGCAATTTTTTGTTACTTTTTGTTATTTATTGCAATTCTTCTGTTACTTTTTGTTATTTATTGCAATTCTTCTGTTTATTATAATACAGTAACATCTCTCCGACCTACGCGAATGATATCCCGTAAAGACTAGTAAGCTGGTGTTTTGTCAGAAAAACATCGAATATAAAACAGAAAGCAACTAAACATCGCTTTTGCCAATGTGGTATTTAAAGAAATTAAGCTTTCCTTCATTCAATGCCGGATCCAAGTGGGGGGGGCGATGGAGCGATCCGCCCCTTTCAGCCGGGTTTATATCATGGAAAATGAAATGAAACGTACCGGGCCCTTGGTTAAAAATAGGAATCGGAAACAAATGACCCAACCCCCTTGAGAGGTTTCTGAATCCGCCCTTGCCTTATTGCTATTACTTTTATTCGAACTACATTATTGTAAACATAATCATAATTAGTCAATAATATTTTTGAATTTTATCATGCTCTTTTGCGTTTTTAACATTTGCCACTGGCATTGTTACATATGTGTGAGATCACCGTAATGGCATTATATACGTACATTTATTACATCTGTAACAAGAAGGTTCTTTGCATTTTGAAACTCAGTTCATTAAAATAAATTCATGCTCAATTTGTTGCATCCCCTCAATGTTTCTCGGCTTAGCGTTAGGAAGTAATATATTGATAAAATAAAAGATGACACAGTACTAAATGTTAAATTGAAATTATTAAGGCAAATAAATTTTGGTTTTTAAATTAGCATAAAATTTAAATCTTATACAAACTATTTTTTGTTCACACGCTGACCAAAATTGAATTATTAGCATCTATTTATGACGGTTAATTGTTATTATATATATATATATGTGTGTGTGTGTGTGTGTGTGTGTGTGTGTGCAGAGCTTAAATTGGTCGGGTTGCCCTCGGAGACCAGCTCCAGTATTTTCTAAGTTTTGGCAATTATTTAAACGTTAGCAGGAACCCCTACAGTGACATGAGTTGTTAAAAAATCATGATTATCATGAAAAAATAACGAATTTTTAATCAAGATCATCAACTATATATATTCTATTTTAAAATGGCCAGCAGGAGAAAAAAATGGGAATTAAGATTAGAAGCGAAAACATATTGGCGCAATTATGGTACTGATTTTACACCCAACGATAACCCAGCCAGGAAACCATGCCAGCACCGATGCCATATCGCTAACTAAGGATGGGGAAATAGCACAGAAGAAAAAGATGATGGTAGCAGAACACAACGTGGCGGTGGTATATTCATAAAACGCATGTTAAATATGCAAACAAGAGAATTTGATTCGGTATGATTCCATCGTTTTTCTTGCTGTTCCGTTACATGGTGTGTAATTCCTCCACACTGCAAACGTTTGAATTCCCCGTAACGATGTAGATCCTGACGTTGTATGCTATTAGCCGTTTTTCTATCAGAAAAAGCAATCGACATAGTGAATTTTAAGTATGCGCGGTACTATGTATGAGGTTGAATAAAATACTATTACGCAAGCAACTTGCGTGAAACTGTACGTCTTCGTACGGTTTGCAGATCGTAGTGTATAATCAGGGTTTTATTGTTGTTGCTTTAACATCGAAATATTTTGCATTTTCAATTAAATCAACGCATTTCCATATTCTTTCTTGTTACTTTTCTGCTTATAAGCGATTCCGTGTTTACATGTACCATATATTATTTTAGTGATTCGATAAAATTTTATCGTCTCTAAGAAAATAAACTGCCACATTTATTTTTACTTAAATCGTTGTTTACGCAAACTTGCATTTTATGTTACTGGAAGGTAGCATGACTAGAAATTTTGTCATTGCTTTATGTTTACCAAGTGTGGAAACGTGTGTTTGCACACAGGATTGAAAATATAGAGGAAGGGAACGTTTTGTTTGTCTTCATTTTATGGCGACGTACGTTGAATATAAAAGATATATTATTCTTTCTATGTTCGGAATATTTGCGCTGGAAGTACAACTTCAAGTTTCCACTGAACTAATTCAGTTTGAAAATTTTTCGCAAAGTTTATTCCTAAATGTTTTTTTAAATCGCATGCTCAAGAACAATATTTAAATGGATTCTACTATAAGATAAAACATTTTGCTCCGCTCAGACGCTTGTTTGAGTTCAAATAAAACATTTCAAACGAGCAACGAAACGCTGAATTTACGTATTCGTTAATTTTAAGATTTCCTGAATTCATAGAACGTCATTAAAACTTTTACAGTGTTTGCCAGTTTTATGTGCAACCCAGGGGCGGCTCGTGGTTTAATTGGACCCCTGAAAGCTTGGCACGGATTGCTTTTCAGCTCCCACCCCCTCTCCGGCGAAAACAGGAGATTTTCACAGATGCACAGTGAGCCATATACCCTATAAAAGTGGCCAAAAGTCTCTGAAAGAATTTCTCTAAAGATGTCTCTAAAAATTTCTTTAAACTTATATAATAATAAATCAATCAGACAACTTCAAGTGGTTTGTTAGATTATTGGTACATGAGCCGGCTTTCGGCTGCGCTAAAGGGCAGCCTTCATCAGATGTATACTGTGCGAATCGAACATACAGCAGATAATATAATCAAGGAATACGAATGGGAAAAAATAATTTAAAAGAAATAAGAACAAAGATAAAAATAAGAAATAAAAACCACGCGCGCGAAAAAGTAAGGGGTTTTGTCAAATACTTTTAAGCAGAGGAAGTTAAAAGATGGAGTTTAAGAAGAGAGAGAAAGGTACATAAGATATGGTGTAATGAGTTATGGAGGGTTGCTAAGAATGTATTGCTATGCACGGAACAACCAATGTGAATTGGTTGTTCCGTGTTAATTGTGGAAGAGCGCCTATGGTATATCTCCAGTGCTTCCCTGAATCTGAGACTTTTAAGGCTATTTCCGGCAGGTGTCAACAGTTTGGTATGGTGGAATAATGGGGTGGCGTCATTGGATTGGATGTATTGGGCAAGACTGGTATTAAATCTATTGTGATTTATATGTGCCATGTACTCTTTGAGCCTAGTCTGTAATTTCCTAACTGTACTACAGATGTATTGTGTATGGGAGTTACTGGAATTATTTGTAATGGGGATGGTGTATACCCCCGCCTTTTCATAGGAGTGCATGGGGTCCCTATCCCTTTTGAGGCGTTGTAGTATGCTATGACCGCGTTTGTACGCAACAGCAAGGTGATGTTTTTATAAGGCCTATTTAATAGATGGAAAGATGGATGGAAAAAATAAACGAACTCCAACATATTTGAGTGGTGTGGTGTGAGCAGAAAGAGTGGAAGGTTGGAGGTTAAAGAGTTCCTTATGGAGTCTGTTAAAACATTTGTAGACCCACTTAAGGGGAATGCCTGTGTGTAAAGTTTTTTGAAGGATGCAGTTATATTCAATATTAAAAAGGGAGTCACTGCTACATACTACAAGCGCTCTACTTATATGTGCTGTGATGGCTGTTTCAATATGCGATTTGGGTTGTGCTGAGTGATAAGTCGGAAAACAGCTGGGTTCAGTCACCTTGTGGAACACAGTGAAATCAAGTTGTGTGTCAGATCTAATAATAATTAAATCCAAGTACGGTATGGTCCTACTGTCATCTTCATCCATTGTGGTGAATTTTGATGGCTTGATGGTAGTTATTCTCTTTCTGCTCACACCATACCACTCGCGTATGTTGGAGTTTGTTCATTTTT
>QLNU02007043.1:0-23104 GCA_006491805.2 Dysdera silvatica | reverse complement strand
CACGATAACTCAATCTTCACCTCAGTTTACCGTAAACCCACACATACAGACAGATATTTCGATTTTAAATCGCATCATCCAACATGCCACAAAGCTTCCGTTGTTAAAACATTAAGTCTTAGAGTGAATTCTCACTGCAGTAATGAAACACTTTCAAACACAGAAACAAAACACACACACACGGCACTTAAAAATAATGGATACCCTAAACGATTCATTCTCAGAAACTGTAGACCCAATAGTACATCTTTAAACAATACATCTAAGGACCAGCGAAAATGCTCGCTATAATCGCTCGCTCTCTAAATTCGTTCTGGAATTTAAAATTTCAAACTTTGAAAATAAAGTCAGTACAAGTGATATCTTTACTTAAAACACACATACAATATTTAGTTTTGAATTTGCTTAAACTTTAATGAACGCATTATATCAGTACTTAAATTTCAATTCAAAAGTAAGAAACTTACGTCAATAAACTTTCCCAAAATATCAAGCTTTATTTGCAGATGCTCAATTGTTTGCTTTGTACTGCAATATTTATGTTTATTTAACTTCCGTGGTAAAATACGTAGAGTTTTAAATACATAGTTAGCAATATAATCTATTACCTCACTCAAGAAAGCGTTTTTTATGAACTCCTTACTGAGTGTTCTGAAAAATATGAGAGTTTTTAAAAAATCTCCGGTGTTTTTTTTCAGGAACAAGAAACTCAACTTCTCTCGTCATGAAAATCATCCCTTGTCTTCTCGAACGATAGCTAGCGGTTTCTAGAATAATTTATTTAAGGGAAAGACACGCTTTCAACTTACGGTTTCAGATTCATTTGTATGATATTATTACCCTTCGCAGGGATAACACAATTGCCAAATGTGGTCAATATATTGACCATATTTGGCAATTGGGTTATCCCTGTGAAGGTAATAATATCATACATCCTTATATACGGAGAAAGAGAGCGTTGTTTCCTGTCCTCGTTCATTTACAGGTGTAAGACTCCGGGCTGAACCGAGGTACCCTCGTGCGACTCCAGGATGGGGACGGCGTCTCTTTTTCTCCAAAAACAAAAAAAGCTATAGTTTAGAGCTACATACACGTGGGAGGCAAAAATTATTGTATAACAAAAATTGTGTTAAAAAAATTCAGTTTTCTTATACCAGTAGTGTAGCAATTCAAACATAATGGGTGGAACGAAGCTCCTCTGGTTGCAGCATGGCTACGGCCCTTATACTAATACACGATAAAATACGAGGAAGCACTTACCTATGTAAAAATATGTAGCTGCCCTTAATATGAAACTCCAACTAGAAACAAAACCAGGCAAAGACGACATTATCTGTACTTAGCTTAGAAGAGCTGGATATTTAATTCCAACCTTTCCTTTTTGGTTATTCAACGCTCACTCTCATAATGAATGCACATGGGCGATTAAAATTGTTGGGAGCAAATTAAAATAAATTACAACCAACATAGAAACAAGGCTATCAGCATCAGATCATACCAGTGTATTTCCTGCCGGAAATAGTGTATTGACGCTGTTTGAAATAAATGACCAGTTGTTGACTTTTACAAGGTGATCTTGATAAATATGGAAGCGGAAATGTACCATTGAAGGTTAAATAAAACCAGTCGAATATGTGAGAAGCTTTATGATGAACAGTGGTCTGAAAAAAAAGAAAGAAAGAGACGCCAGCGTCAGTTTCCGAAAGCCGGTCATGCAACTTATTGTCTGCAGGGGTGTAGAAAAAACGAGAAAGCGGAGCCTAAACACTGAAATAGTAACTTCTACAGATCATAGAATTTTAAACTATCAGATGGCATGTTAAAGATAATCCAACAAATGGGTATTCCAATGTAGAAATATACCAAAGTTTCAAGACCAAAATGAAGATTAAAATAACCCAGACCAATTAACAACACGATATGGGGGTATGTACAAAGATATTGGATTACTTACAAAACAGATAATATCGTATAAAAATATAAGGGTTTGGTTTACAAAATTCGAATTCATCTAAAGGGCCGCACTTTCCGCCGAAATGGTCACATAGAGGCCTTAAGGCCGCAGGTTCCCCACCCCTGGACTAGATCAACGGTTTTCTACATTTTTCATCTTACGACATATCAAAACTATTTACTAAACTTTTGCGACACATCAAAAAGTACATTTTTCGCTGATTTGATAAAAAATATAAGTAAATTACAATAAATATATAAAAAATGGTTCCGTAGGCTGTTGCCATTGTTTTACTCGAGAATCTTAGGGAAACGAGATCAATGACTGCGACTAAATTGCTAGGTCTAGCATATTTTAAAATTTTTCGCGACATGCCGGTTGAAAACCGCTGGACTAGATAAAACCTTTGTAAATAGCATAATATACACTAGATATGCTGTAAAAATCTGTCTGAAATTCTATTTTAATGCCAAAGAACAATTTCTATCGTCGTATACAATTTTGTGCAAAACAAAAAATTTAAGACAAATTTGTACAACAATTTATTTTGAACAAAAGAGTTTATAAAACCAAAACTATTTTCCAGAGGGTTTGACTACATTTCCATGGGGGGGGGTCAGTTCCCCCCTGGCCCCAGGCTGGCAACGGCCATGAGCCTAAAAGGCACTTTGGGAAACTACTTTTCACATATTCACTTACACTTGCACTTCACTTCACCCACTCTTAAATTTCACTCTCTCATTTTCACTCACACCTTTGTCTCAAAACTCAACTGTAACTCTTCACCTTTAATCCTTAACTCACCCTTAGAAAACAACTATTAGGGTATTTGCTAAGAGGTGATTTTGCGCCATTAAATTGTTAGGGCCCTCAGCCTGTTAAATCGTATGAATTTTACTGGGAACCCGTCACGATGGATTGTGGTTATTTGTATTTTTTTATATGTTTTTTGAATTGCAGTGTTATTGCATACATATGTATTTTCTAAGTAAAATGCAAAGTTGCTACAACCATTGTGACAAATAAATAAAACTTGTTTTTATTTTTTTTGTGTGTTACTTCCCTTCTAAATACTAAACTCGATTTTCTTACCATTCTCCTAGTTAAATCTGCTACTCGCTCACAAGAATCTAAAATCCAAGAACATATTCGTCTTACTCATTCACGTAATCATAACAACCTTAGATTCTCTATTCCAAAACAGTCAAAACTTCTTACAAAAAACTGGATACTAAACCTTTCAAATAAAAATTTCACACCACAACAGCAATTCGTACTATCACTCCGCCTAAATTTCTCACCTGCTCCACTTAAAATTCCTACACCACAGATTCTCGCTTCTATAGAAAATGCCCTATAAAATACTCACACCGACGACCGTGTTGCAGCTGATATCCGGTGACAGGATTCCCTCGGCGTCCAAAACTCCCTGGGGACAACCTAACGCCTATGCAAAGGGTTGCCCTCCGGGAGCTACGGAACGACAAGGACCTTGTCATGCTGCCAGCTGATAAAGGCCGTACTACAGTCGTCTTAAATCGTCCAGACTATTTACATAAAATTTCTACACTCTTATCTGATACAAATATATACGCTCGCATCACAAAAGACCCTACAAAACAATTCAATCCAAAATGAACTCTCTCTCTCCTTATTCATTCCGCTAGAAATTCTCTCTGTCCCCGCGTACTCGCTCAGCTTCAAAATAAAATATCCTTTCTTTGGTTTAAAATAAATAAAACGAAAATAAATGAATCTAAAAAAAATATTAATTTTTAGTACAAAAAATAAGGAAATTGATAGAATAGAAGATTCAGAAAAAATTTATTTAAATGAGAAAGAAATTGAAACCGTTAAGGAAATTGATTGTGTGTCACAGACTTCTAACAGGTACGTGAGAGCTAACAATAAATATTTACCTGATTATAATGCCCAACTACCTAGTTGCTATATTACGTACCTTGATGCTAACAATCTCTATGGCCATGGTATGAGACAACATCTACCTGTTCGAGACTTCAAATGGTTATCTGAGGAAGTTATAAAAACCTTGCAAATCGATAAGATATCTGACGATAGCGACATTGGATATATTTTAGAGGTTCATCTCCTATATCCGAAACGTTTGGGTGATACGCATAGTGATTATCCGTTGGCGCCCGAAGAATTAATTGTCGAGTATGATGTACCACCCAAAGAATCTTATATAATAATAATAATATTTACTTCCTGCATTATTTTGTTAGTATTGTGGCAACATGTGATATAGAATATAAATCCAATGTTGTATTAAATTTATCAAAATACCATAGCGAAAGTTTAATAATAGATATTTGACCATGTGAATTATAAATTGAAATAAATAATGAGTACAATATTTTTATAGAACGTTTAATATAGTGCAAAATTATCAAAAGCTACTAAATAGTTTTTAGGGTCAAGAAAGTAAAATAGTTGTTACTGTTATGATTATTAAAAGAATATAGCCCTCAAAATCCTCTGTGAACTGAAATTCGAAGTGGCATGAACTGATTTGCAAAGCTACGTGATAACATGTCACTTGTGGTGGATAATAGCATATACAGTCCTTGATTTAATGATTTTCACAAAACCAGTGAAAATAATCCTTAAACCGAGGGAATACATTTATTGGAACCAATGATGTACCTTCAGGGTAAGGATTGGAGATGATGGATCCTGGGCTCTTATTTGGGCTGAAAATGTACATGTTAAATGCGTTAAAAGTAACAACTATTATGTTGGCAAAAATAACAATGTTTTTTTTTATTCGTTTTTGCCCCCCCACCCCGAAGCAAAAATCCTGGATGTGCTATTAATCGAAACTGAAATAAGAAATTATGGAGAAAGAAAAATGATAAAAATGCTTACTAGCATTCTGAGGAATATGTGTTAATTTCAATAAACATAAGACACAAGTGTGTACTTAATTACAAAAAGAAATCTTTGATGTTTGTTTTGGTTTTTCTTGGGAGTTGGCATTTAGCATTGCCCTTTCGATTTTTTCAAATGCATCGAAATGGTCATCGTTGACATCAATACTTCTTTACACACTGTAAACTAGCATTCTCTTCAATTGATGTTGTTTTTTTGATGATACTTGATTTCCTAACTGAAATCCTACTTGCGTCTACAGGCTGATGACAAATAGTTATCGTTAAATTGAGGAAAGCAATGGTGAATTGAGAAGAATATAATACTGGACCAAATGCAACTTAATCGTGATGAATAAAAACAATCGTTGAATCGGGTATTGTTAAATCAAAGTCAGACTGCATTTCTATGTAGTTAAAATCAAGCTTAAAATTAGCTCTTAGAATTTTGGCAGACACACAAGCTTTTATGTGAATATGATAGTAATATGGTTGTCCGTTTAGTCTCTTTTAAGAACAATCTCATACACATTCAAGCGAATCTTTCTTGGATGGGGAAGGGCACAACGAAAGAGAGTAAATGACATTTACATGGTTTCAAATTTTCATTTATAAGCATTGTATTTTAATTATAGAATCAGCTAGGCAAGTGACGAAGATGGGAATGCGGAAGAAGTTCGTCGAAGACCTTGATACTTACAGCAGCAAGGAAGTTGATGACACAGTAGAATTTATTCGGCAAGAACAAGTGCAACAAATGCTAAAGACACACTTGGAAAATCTGAAATTTAAAAAATCATCGACATGATATCCCATGGGAGCACATCTCAATGGGAAAGATGCACTTGACTTGTTATTAAGGGGTTGTGGGTTCATTCCCAACCTGGCGCCTAGAAATCATTCTTTCTTTGCAAATCTTTTATCATCTAATATTATCATATCATCGGCTGTGATGAGAATTGTTTGACTTTGATAAATACGATATTCTTATTCGAATTTTATAAAATGGCACTTCCACAATGTTATGTGCAGAGTCGTGTTGGAAGATTTTTGTACCTGAGGCAAAGAAGCAAACTGATGCCCCCCCCCTCCCAATATTTTTGTTTTAAATATATATAGTCTTGCCTCTCCATATGAGACACCCATGGAACTGGACATTTTGTCCCTTAATTAGAGGTGTTCCTTATGCAAGGTAACACTGTATATGATCGTTAAATAAATATTAGTCTTTAACATTTGCTGTTTTAAATAATATATATATAATTCTAACGCTTAAATGTCTTCCTGGAAGCAGAAGACACTCTCACGTTACCTCATTTGATGCTCCTTTAAGCTTTTAACATGAGGCAACTGCTTCATTTCTCACACTTTCATCACAGCCCTGAATATGGGTGTGTTATGATTGTCCATGCTTGTTGTATTCATGGAGTGTTACACGTTTTAATGCAAGAATGTGAATATTTTTTATATATTAAAATTTATATATCAAAAGGGATAGGGACCCCATGCACGCCACTGAAAAGGCGGGGGTATACACCATCCCCATTACAAATAATTCCAGTAACTCCCATATACAATACATCGGTAGTACAGTTAGGAAATTACAGACTAGGCTCAAAGAGCACATGGCAGATATAAATCACAATAGATTTAATACCAGTCTTGCCCAATACATCCAATCCAATGATGCCACCCCATTATTCCACCATACCAAACTGTTGGCACCTGCCGGAAATAGCCTTAAAAGTCTCAGATTCAGGGAAGCACTGGAGATATACCATAGGCGCTCCTCCACAATTAACACGGAACAACCAATTCACATTGGTTGTTCCGTGCATAGCAATACATTCTTAGCAACCCTCCATAACTCATTACACCATATCTTATGTACCTTTCTCTCTCTTCTTAAACTCCATCTTTTAACTTACTCTGCCTAAAAGTATTTGACAAAAAACCCTTACTTTTTCGCGCGCGTGGTTTTTATTTCTTATTTTTATCTTTGTTCTTACTTCTTTTACATTATTTTTTCCCCATTTGTATTCCTTGATTATATTATCTGCTGTATGTTCGATTCGCACAGTATACATCTGATGAAGGCTGCCCTTTAGCGCAGCCGAAAGCCGGCTCATGTACCAATAATCTAACAAACCGCACAAAGTTGTCCGATTGCTTTTATTATATTTATGTCAAGCGGTGATACCTACTCAACATATTAAATGTACATTTATTGCATATAAATACTTCAGAAAATTATATATAAATTTATTTTTTCAAAATGTCTTTGTGTACAAGTATTTTCTACAAAATTCGTGATGTTTAATTAACTTTGATTAAGATATCCCGAACATGTCATGCTTTTTTCGGACTAAGTCAACTATGTTGTGACATTGTTTTTAATCACCAGTATATTTAGTTTGTTGTGTTACAGAGTCCGATGGAGTAAGAGGTTGATCGTTTAGCGATAAATTGAATAGCCATCACAGACAGAATGAGATATAGAATGTCATATTTGGGTTCATTATAGAAGCAGCAAGTGCCAGATTACCAGATACATACACAACTTACTAAACATATTACGATTGATAAATTTTACACTCGCATTTAAGCTCATACTAAAGCTTTTTTTTAACTGGCCACAAATACAATTAGATGTGTGTGTCAAATTTCGGCATGACATTAGCACCAGAAGTCTTTAAAGAATATATACATAAGTTAGGTCTAAAAATTTCTACGTTGACTGATAAAGTAGAATCTTGAATTTTTCAAAATCATCTCAGCCATGTGAGACTTATATTCTCCATACATTTCGTGTAAATTTGGATATTCAAATCAAGCTCATTTTATCCATTGTCATTCATCTGTTAAGGATAACCAATGAGCCTGCAATTTGAATACTGTTTCAGCACACCAAAGTTGAATGTGTAACTCCCTTTTTGGTACTTTGTCACTAAGTAATTTTCTTCCTTTCTAAAAAAACACTATACGATCTGTTTGCATATAGCTGTTGGATTCAGAGTGTTTTTAGCAGGGGTAGACAAACTTTCATTTGGGGGGTTAAGGACAGAATTTGCCATGGTCTTGGAATAACACCCTTCATTTATCATGAAAGTTGGAATTTTTTACAGTGAAAAAATATATTTTTGGGTCATGATACCTATGACCACCCCCCCAATATCTGCCCTTGGTTGTTACCATGTTTCACAATCAGTCTGTGAGTGGTATCTTTTGATGTAAGCACTTCTGCTACCAAAATTTAACTACCCCACATTATTCTTTGGTATAACTAGCCAAAGATGTTTTGCTGTTAATTATAACTGTTTTAATCACAAGGCAAATGTACTACACATATTACCTACATATTGTATTTTAGTAGATATGTCTCCCAATGGTGCAAAGAACGCTTACTCAGAGATCTCATAAAGATCGCACTGCTCACTGTAGTCCGGGGTTTGGTTCCCTAGGCCTTAAGAGGTTCGGATTCCTCGGAAAACTGTAGATCCAGAGATTCGGATTTCTCAGAAGTAGGTCCCCGTGCATCGTGACCATTATAGTCCTTGAGCTGTAAAACCACAAACAAACCAATAATTAGTAAATAAGTGTAAATATACCATAACTGGTTTGTATTGTTTGTTTTTAGGATATATGAATAGTCTCCCTCAGTTTTTGACATATCTTCGACATATATGTGTACGCATACATGCATGCTGAGAAAGTGAAGAACAAGTATCTCTTGTTCATACATAAGATTTTTATATTCATGTGTGAAGGTTCTTATCTTTATGCCGTATTTGGTCATTTTTTATACGTACTTAGGTTTTGTTTTCTTTCGACATTTACGTTATTGCACTATTTATAATAAACCATTGATATAAATTTATGAATTAATCTTTAATGGATACCTTCTATTATATATTATATTCCATCAAACATTTACCAATTCCATATATTTTAAAATGTCATTAAGCATTTTTTCACTAAATATAGGCTGTGTGCTATAATAACTTTGAGTGGTATAAATTTAAATAATGTGAGGGCGTTGCAGTGTTAAAGCATTCGCCTACCTTGTTGTTATTCCAAATTTCGACTCCCAGCTGTGCCAAAAAAAAAAAGAAAAAGAATTTTTACCAACTAACTTATCACCGTAGTCCGGGGGTTGATTCCCTGGACCTTACAGTGTTCGGCTTCATCGGAAAATTATAGGTCCCAGTACAGCATTACCTTTGCTGTCCTTGTACTGTTAAATTCATACAAACAAATAATAACAAACAGTTATTTCGACACTGGCGTAAGGTTTAAAAAACACGACGTTTCGGGAGCCAACTGCTCCCTTTGTCAAATGAAGGCAGAATGCCTTTGCTGAAACGTCGTGTTTTAAACCTTATACCATTATCGAAATAATTGTTCGTTATGGAATCTCATGGTGAAACTCTGTATTGTTTCATTAGAAACAAATAATGTGAGCATGCATGGGTGCCACTCTTTCATCCTAAGGATGAAAATCCATCTTTTGAAGCTTTGAAAAACCTGTCCAGATAGTTGGATTTTTTGTTTTTTGGAAGTCTCTCCCCCCCACCCCGGCATTTTTTTTTTTGTATCCTTTGTGTACTTCGAATTTCAATCTTAGCTTGAGTACCCTAGTGGCACTCATGAATGTGAGGTATTTACAGATTGCAATATTTACATTAATCATGGCTCATTTTTATAAGTAAGGTAAGTCTCATACATTTCATTTATTATTTTATAAATAAGGTGGCTCACGTGTGTTTCAGTCCCTTATTTTCTTTAAGAATACTTTTTTAAAGTACTATTTTAAGAATATAATCTATTTTCAATGCTCATCATTCATATAATTTTTATAATGTGATACATTTTCTACATGATAAATTTACAATGTGCGGTACACGTTATGCAGCTGTAATGCTGTCCGCATCATGCACATACAATATACTTTTCACATTAGGCAATGGCAATGTACTTTCCACATAATGTACTGATGATGTACTCTCCAAATGATACCTTTGCGATGATTTTCCTAACCAAATGGGATGCTTTACATTCCTGCAGATGTGACAATGAAATATGGAGTGAAATGTTTCTCTGTATTTGGTAATCATGGTATAGTAGACAATGCAGTTCATAGAATGGTTCAAAAGATCCAAAATATGTAACGTATCCACAAGTTTATAATACACATTGCTGACAAAGTCAGGGCCTAAAATTTCACCACATACTAATAAGATTCCATTGGGGAGTTCGGTGAACACAAACAGTAGCAAAATAGTAAGGAGCATTTTATTAATTCTTCTCCATTCAGCATCATTCTCGGTGCAGTGTGTCATATTTTGACGATGGGCTTTTGCTTGGTGTAAGACTATAATCAATGCCAGTGTGAAAATACTTACCAAGATGCATGGCACAATTTCCATGAATATTGCACTGAACCAATAACTTAGCTGCTCTGCAAGCCCAGTTTGCATGATGAAGTCACTAAAATCAATAATGTACAATGTGACGTTATTACCTTCAAGCTCTTTAACACTAGTGATCAAGAACATGGGAGTGGAAATACATACACAAATGCAAAACACTGCTGTAACAGCATACCATGTTCGTCTCATTGTGAGGAGACGGCCAGCGGATAATGGGCAATAGATGGCAATGAATCTCCACACTGACAGCAAAACAGTAAGCCATACTGATGTAAGCTCAGGGACAGTCATGAACTTGATGCAGGCTATGGCGATATATGCAAGACTTTTCGAAAACCCAACTTCAGAATATAATTGAACTCTAATGTCGTAGATGTAGGAAATTGGTATGTAAGTAAGGACCCTCAACATGTCCGCTGTTGCTAATGCAGTGAATATGATATTCGTTGACGTTATCATGCCTTTGCGTGTAAATATCACTATATTGACAATGTTTGCTAGTGTTCCAATAATACATAAAATGACACTCATGTAACCATTATAGTGTTTAAAATATTTACTGTAGGAATTTAAGTCTGTATTGTAATATGGCTTGTTAGCAGTCAAATATTCATTGTAATCTGATTCACTAGAATTCATTGCACGTTTCGTTAGTGTTCATTAGAAATTGATATTTTCTGTTGCTGACGGTGTAAATGATCTAATTTAATGGCCGGTCTTCCCTTTGTAAAATAATCTGATTTAATGGTGGTTCTTCAATTTGGCCTCTGAGGATTCTAAATATTTCAGTGAAGTGAAATGATTATGATGTTAAACCCACAGGTGCGGAAGATTATGAACTCACTGTACTTTTGTACAAGGTTCTTATTGCAGTCTTTGTCCATCCATAATACGCTATAATGCCAAACTGTGAGAGGAAACCTAAATAAAGAAATCATGAATGACAATTTATAAGGAATCACAGCAAACTGCAATTATTATTATTGACAAAAACATGAGCAATGGATGTCCATACACAACAACATTGGAATACAAAGATTCATATGCAATTTGTGTGAATTATATATAAGTGGGAGTAGAAAAGGCACAAAGCAAAAGTACATCAATATAACATTTTATTTTGCTTCAGCCATAGTCTCATGTAGGAATTAAGTAAAAATGTCTTTTTTATTTTATCCCTTTCAATGATTTTCCATAACATGTCTTTCCTTCTTTTTTTGTTCCTGATTTTCCATAACATGTCTTGAACTTCTGAAAAATCCACCGTGTTAATAATAATGTTATCACCAAAATGTTGTTCTAATTTATTAAATTTATTGGCCAAAAGGGCTTTGGAAAGGCTGAAGTAAACAGTTTTGGAGCTTTGGTATCTCCCTGCTCCCTGCTAGGGGGCAGGGGGGGGAGGGGAGGCTTGTAATGGTCATAACATGCAAGTCATGCTGTCTGAATTTGAGCCCATGTATTACAAACTAGATGGAAAACTAAGTCATTTAACACAAGTTTCAGGAAGATATTCCAAAAATTGTCCAAACTACAGCTATTTTAATACTAAAAATAGTTTGTATACAGCATTTACATACATTTTTATTTCTGATAAATGCAATTTGCAGCCGTTTTTGAATAACCGTCAGCTAAATTAAGGATTAAAGCATGATTATCTAATTTAAATATAATAGTCCTTGTGGAAGAATCATCAGAAATATCTGTTATTGAATGTAGAACCACTATTTGCCCTGCTTTTGTATTATACACTTCACCTTCTACGGGCCACAGCCAGTATACATTTGAATCTTTATTAGCTTGTTTCATGTGCTTGATTTTATAAGTATCTTCACTGACTTTGCTGGTAACTTGTCCTTAACTCCATTCTTCATCTCATACTGTTGCAACTAGTTCATTTTCTGGCATACTTTCCAATGATAATGAAGTTTCTTGTACAGGTTTTCTATGCTATCCAATACTTCTGAATCACTTATGATGGCTCTAATATAAGTGATTGTAACCGTCACTTCTTTGGATTTCTGGCCACACAAAACTTTCAAATTACTTAATAATGTAGCTTGAGAGAAACTTCTGTTTAAAGAGAGGATGATTAGCCTTAAGGCTTTTAAAGTTGAATTTTACTAGCATACCAAGTGCTCTTTATTTTTTGTTTGGATTCACCTTCTTCAGAATCTTTTGTATTCCTTCATATGTAGTTGAAACTATACCATACTTCACTTGCAGATATTCATTTAGCTTGAGCAACTTTCCATCTTGCAAAAATTTTTTAGTATCAATATCTGTTGATATTGTGTTAATTCCGTTTTCCCAAATTTCTTTTTGTGATGTATTCCATATAATTTTTAACTCATCGTTTTTATTTTTCATTTTCTTTAAGAGCAAAGGTTTAGTTTTTTTTTTCGCACATTACTTGTACTAGATTCGCCAGAATGTGGTATAAACTCATCTTTTTACGATTCGTTGAAGCGAGAAGGAGGAACGATGTTAATATCTTCTTCTTGTTCCTTAGTATTTATTACATTTGCTGAAACTTTGATAAGCGGGTTAACATACGAAATGAATGACGAGAATACACTTGATATTTGTTTAAATGGAATGAAGTATGATGCAATACAGGGTAATGAAATGAATGATGAGGAATGGGATGAACAAACTAATTTGCCGTCACGCGTAACTTACACATTAGAAGACATGAAAAGAATTTCCATGGAGTGGGTCAGGAAAACTACGTTCCTTGAAAAGCATACAGCATCGCTTTAAAGACAACATGCTTTCACATAGGCAAATTTATCGCTTTCAGGATTATGTTGCTTCCCAGGGTACAAGATGTGAAAAACTGTTAAGGATTAAAGACGAAGAATTTGAGAAGTTTAAAAATGCCCGGGAACATGTTTTATTAACAGTTCACGATGACGATTTAAAGTTATGGTTTCTGAATATTGCAATGAGATAAAACCTTATAAACTTTAGCGCAAGTGATACTTTTCTATTAAAATTTAAAATAGAGCGTGGCATAACAAGTAGAAGAGTCACCAAGTTCGTTACGCATGAACGTACTATGCACATAACGGCTTTGGAAGATAGATCTATAGAATTCCTTCACATGGTTACAGATGCAATTAGCAACTATTCTTTTGATGAGGTTTTAAATACTGACCACAGCGGATACACTAAAGAACTGGCATCTACGCGCACTCTGTAGATTAATGGGGAAAAGCACACTCCGAATACCATTCAATCTTCTCACGCCATATCCCATTCCGTAATAATCCGACCTATCATTTCTGCTGCTGGACAATTATTGCTGCAATTTCTGCTCATCCATCAGGAACCAAAGGGTGTCTTCGGTCCACGCTTACAGGAAAAGTTATTTAAACCCCCTAATTTTATTCTGGAATGTTCCAAAAGTGGCAAATCCTCTACCGAAATACATAAGATGTTCCTCAGCGAAGTACTCAAACCGAACATAACATCAAAAGTTCTATTAATTGTGGATTCGTGGACAGGTCAAATGGATGAAAATATATTTGATGATGTATTTAGTCAAGTCAGTCTTTCAGAGCAATCGAAATTGATGATCATACCACCTGGAGCGACACCCCTCATACAACCATGCGACGTATATTTCTGTCTTCAATGGGAATATTTCGCTAAACGCTTAACACGATTTTGCCTTTTGCATTATTATGATCATGTAAACTTATCAGAAAGCAATAACATCAAAAAATTACACTCGCTCATTTACAATCAGCTGTCTTCCCCAAAATTCCGAAATATGATAATCTATGTTTGGTGGAAATCAACGTACCCGGTACCGAAGCCTGAAAATTTCCTCAATGTGCAAGAAATTTGTTTTAATTTCACGGACTAAGTATGTCACGAAATGGACAGCGATAGCAGTTCATTCATTTGTTGCAGTTATTGCTCAAAATTATTATGCTTTTCTCATATTTTTTTATTGATTTTCGTCACAGCCAAGAGAGCAGTTATAACTCTGGCAACCCCCACAGTTAGAAAACTCAAAACGTTTTTTCATATCTACATAAATTCATTTTCATACATAAATACCCCATGTCCATAATTCAAATCAGTTTCATATGTAAATACTCCATATTCATAATTTAAATCAGTTTTAAATGTAAATATTCTATATTCATAATTCAAATCAGTTCCATATGTCAATATTGCAGTGATAAATAATTTTAATTCATTTTGGAAAGTGCCTCTAAATTATTTGCAAAAGACCCTCAGCTTTTCCAATGCGCCAGGACTTCTACAAGACGTGGAAAGCTAAACTTCTAACATGAATAAAAGTAACTCACAGTAAAACTTTTGGCGCTTAATGCCCAGCACGCCAAAACACTGTTTTCACCTGTCATGCAGCGAAGCATCATCGTAGGGTAAGCTCTATTTTCAGTGGGCCGTAGCTCGACGGCCAGGTTGATTGAGCCAAGTTCGATTTTGGAACTTTCATCTACTCGGTCGTATTGGCCTAAAAACCGAAATTCAGAAAAACCGAGCTCTGATAGTTCGCAAGGTTCCCTTGTAAGATACCTCGATTCCCTCCCCTATCGTCTTAACATAGTCTTTTTTTGTGTATAAGGAAATTCTTTAGGAATAGTTTATATTTAGCGATATTCTTTGGCTTCACGTTCATTTCTGATTTTTAAGATTATCAATTTTCTATTACGAAGGCTACGCAAAACGAAGTCGGTAGTAAAATTTTTTTGACGAAATGTCCACATATGTTTAATAATTTTAAATTTTGAATTTATGCAATCAAATCCGAATTTATAAATAAGCGTGTTAGGCAAATGCCCAAAGCACTAAATTTTAGGAACGGCAAAATTTCAAAAGACGTCAGGTTTTTTAATTTTTCTATTGAATCTATCGTTGTATTCCGTGGATTCGTTTTCGGTGGAAAAGCGTTCACCCACCCCCAACACTGGGAATTTCGTTTGTCGTCATTAGATTGAATTTATTCATAAAAATATCGTATTTTTTTTGTAACAGTAATGCACATAAGGTATTCTCTGACCCCCCCCCCATGTATTCCGAGATTTTCTGTCGCAGTCATATTTAAGGACGGATCGACGGAATTCTTCTTCTAGCAGAAAATTCCTAATAATAAGCGCCCTCCCCCAACATTTTCCGTAATTTTTCGTTAAATTTTTTTTAGGGGGTTGAACTCCGGATTTATGTATTGGCAAGTGTCCAGAGCATAAAATCTTGAAAGTCAGGGAATTTTTTTTATTTATTTTATAAGCACAATAGTGGTTCGTATAATTCTATCGATTTGCCATCCCCTCGAAAGCTTATCCCACGTTCTTGTCTCAATTTCAAATTCTGAAAAAAATTTCGTGAAACAGCCCCCTCCCGCCGGCTACTCTACAAACTGAAAATTGGGGATAAAATATTTCGTTATTATAAAATAAATTAATTCGCAAAACATAGCTATTTTATCTTATCCTAATGTACATAAGATAATCACAACCCCACACCCTCCACATACTCGCGATTTTCTGTAGTAATTGGGGAGCCAGTTCAATGAAATTGTATTTGTTAATTTTAGCATAAAATTAATTGTAAACTATCTCTACGTTTTCCATAAATTTTAATTTAACTTTTTTAGAGGTGGGTTGACGGTGACATTATGGTGTGGACGTATATGGGTGATTGGTTTTAAAAGTAAATTTTTAATAAATGTTTCAAACTCAGCACAATTCCCAAAAAATATTATTATTAAATACTGAGAAATTCATTAGCTTAGCTTTTAAGTATACAACACGTGATTTTTTTCCTACAGGCCAACCATTCTTTTATAAAAATTGGGGGGGAGGGGGGTTAGAGAGGGAACAAGAAACCCAGAAGTAACGCCATCCATTGAGCCCTCTCTCACTTTTTACAAGCTTTAGACTCCCCTTTCAAAGAGTAAGTAAATACTTACATACAATAATAGCACACGGGCAATTAAGCGCCAGAGACAATTGGTCATTAGCAATCTATCCTCAGTTACTGTTTGGTATCACTGTAAGTATGTAACATAAATTTTATAATTATTATCGTTTAATTAAAACCATATGTATATTATTTTTCACGTACTATAAACATATTTTTTCGATGCTTTATTGAAAAAAACCACGAAATTTTGTCATTCTGTCTATGCTGGACACCTCTCTAAGTTGGATACATTTAAAGGGGAACCTTTCGTGTCCAATTTACACCGGTTATGTTGTATTTAGTATTACGCTGCAACCCTTTGCTAACTTGCCTAGAACGAACTCTCCCATCTCAAACGCCTGTTCAGGTAGTGCATGAACTCCCAAAGAGTACGGAGCTGGCCCTATTTATTTGTGTTACAGAAAATTCTTCATAAAAAACTTACCTTGTAAACAGGGGGAAAATATTTCCTGCGGAATACAACTTATCACCAAGAAGATCATTTGCGTCTGTTCTTACGTTAACTACTTATAAAGTTACTAAAGTAATTTACTTGAAAAAAAAACCAGGTTTACAACTTATTTCCTGCTTATGTTTTAAAGGCACATATTATGAGCAGGTAGCCATCTAGAATTTTGGAAGCGTAACGCGGTAATCTTTCCGTTGGCCTTGGGCTCACTTTCGAATCTCTGAAACGAGTTTATGTTAAAATGTAATGTGTACAATTCTATGCAGTTAGCATGCATGCTGTGATTACTCAATCCCTTCAACTGAACGTATTCATGGGTCCTGAGTTTGACCATTTTTGGGGGATCGTTTTTACACTCACTTTTAAATTTCCGTATTTCTGCGACAAGAAACATGTAATATATATTTTGCAACTTTCGCTAATTTCATGAACTCTTTGAATTGAGGCACTCGAGTTCAGTTCCGTTAGGACATCACTGGCTCAAACTTATTTTTGAACGAAAAAAAAAAAAAGCTTACGGGATCGTGAAATATAACCACCTCTCTTGTAGATCTTCAGTCTGCTCTTACAGCAAATGCAGGTTTACGGAATAATTTACTTGGAAAAAAAACAACGAAAGGCAGCATTTTCGGTCTGCATAAATATGGATCCATCCTCGGACCCCGGAAACCAGTTTTTCTTAAAATGAAATGTAACTCACTATGCAGTTTGCATATGAGATGCAATTAATCGCAGTGCGGAGGCCTAAGCAGGGATTTAAATAAACCGGTGTCGTATATTTTTTTTTCCATGTTATATAAAGGGTCTTTTTTATACAAGAGATTTAATAATCTTGTTGGCGTTCTCTTGTTTCTGGATAAGAATGGAGATAACAATTCCAGCCAAATTTGAAATAACATGTATTCAATTTCAATATGCTTTATTCAAGATCCAGTCATTACTCCTTTCATTTTCTTTTGCAAGAGAACCGGGAACGTTGCTATTACTGAAGCTTGAATTATATGCAGTTGCGTATTTGAATTTTTTTAGCATTAGTGCATATAAATACATAGGAACTGTGAACTTTCAGAACACAATGCATGTTTTTACGAGTTGCAATATCTTTAAGCATTCCCATACATATGAACACATAGATTTGTTTTTAAATCTCTAATTTAAGAAGTCCTCCGAAGGTAAAGCACGTTACTATCCATAAAGTACAAGCAAATGTATATTAGTGGGAATGTGAATAGTTCAAAATTCCGGTTAACATGAATTAATTCTAGATCGCATGATTTGTACGAAGCGATATGCAGTAAAATTTAGTTTCTTCACACAGTTTAATCCTCTAAAACCGGCACGCAAATCTGACAAAATGTCAACAGATCTTAGCAACAGTCGAATTTTACGGATATCTAAACAGTTTCTATACGTTGAAAAATTTCTAATTTCTACATATCGAATTTTCTCAAGGCAAATCGGGCCTTTTCACTCGTAACGATGATGTTAAGGAGTGAAACAATATAAAACAAAGACAATGCGAGAGGAAGAGAAAGAAAAGGTAGTAAAATCTGTTCCGATGTGTTGTCCATCGAGGATATTGTTTCCGCAATCAAAGGCGGATCCTGAAATCTTTCAAGGTGGGGGTGGGTATGCGATTTGTTTCCGATTCCTATTTTTAGCCATGAGCCCCTTACTTTCCATTACATTTTCCATGATATAATCCCAATTCAAGGAGGGTCGATCGCCCCATTGCCTTACCCTTAGATCTGCCCTTATTTGCAATCTCCTCACGCCCTTTGTGAAAGATATTCAGTTTGTTTCGATCTTTTTAATCGACGCCGTGCATGTTTACGACGATAGATCTCTCAGTATTGTAGAAAAGGTGGAGTTGTTAACGTACACCCTGCTTGTACCTCGGGTTGGGGGGAGGCTATCTTAGCATCTGCTTACCCTACCGAAACTAAATTTTTAATAGGACCGCAAAAGTACCTATATGCATTTGCTTGTCAAACTTTTAAAAAGAGGAGAAAATCTTCCCAAACCTTGAATAATTACCAAAATTTCGCCCACGAGATCCTGTTTCGTAGACCACTAATTTGAGAATATTTTGAAGTAAGAAAAACATAGAAACCTTTTTTTTTAAAAGGGGAAGTATTAAAAAAATTAAATTTTGATGTCAAAACTATGAGTAAAAATTTATTGCAATATCTGAAGGCAAAATTGATATCTCGTCATATATTTTTGTATGATGTATTTATATTTCTTCTTTACGATAAAGGTGACACATATTTATTCAAGGCAGTTTGTACAAATTTTTGACCTCGTGAAATTAAATCCTGGTTATGACCTTAGCGTAGATACTGTAGAATTCAGGAGGGGGGGGGAAGATATTGCCGTGAAAACGTCCCCCCGCCACGTGCAATGTCGACAATTATAAGACTCCAGGATTTCGTCCCGAAACCCTTTTAAGGTTTTTACTTGACAGGAAACGTTCTGAAATGTGGTTTCCAATCCACCGAAAATTTTCAATACTCCCTTTACTACGTCACTGGCCGACTTGGACTGCGACAATTTAGCTATTACGTCAAAATTCTAAAGGCCCTTAGCAGCACTAGCGTAGGAAAATGAGAGCTTTGGGGCTCAAGCCTCTTCCCCATTAGATATCAAAACACACAATTTTCTCTAAGGTCGCAATACATGATCTGTAAAGCCACTCGAGCTCTCCCTTATGCGTTTTGATTTGCTGCGCTACGGGAAATCTTTTCTCGCATTATAAAAGTACTATAACCAAACATACATGATAATTACATTCATGACAAACGTACATGGTAATTTCATTCATGACAAACATAAATGATAATTATAAAGGAATTAATATTTAATAATCTGATAGCCATTTATATTGTGGTTTTGAAGTTTGCATCGTTCCACAGAAATCGATATCTTTGGAGAAATAAAAAAGCGTTTACCTTAGTATAAATTTTCAAAGCCACCATTTATGAAACGCATTCACTACTATTTAGGCATGACGCAGAGCAGTATGTGCTCTATTACTTTGCAGAATAAACAGACACTTGTTCATATTTCGAATCATAAACTTCGTGAATATCTAAAGAAGATGTTAAGAAATTTTGCGACACCAGATATCGTCAAAGACTTCTCTTTTAATTTGTCGGCAATAAATTATGTAAGTGAAAATTCGTTATCTTCGCACAGAATCGAAGTAGAAACATTAGTAAAACGACCTTTGGCATTGGCTCAGATGTCTGACGAGGATAATCTTGAGTATAACTCAGCAGTCTTGTGTCTTTACAAGAAAGTGAGAGCTACGCTTTTTACCATACTGCCAATTAAAAATGAGGTATCGAAAAACCTGCAGTGTCTTCATGGTTGGATGTGCACTATGAGGATGCTATAACTACTCTGAAAAGGCTAGTCACTCAAGTACTACATGCTCTGGATGACTGCGACAGAGACAAGTTGTAAAGAAGTGGCCATACCAGGTGGATAATGAAATTACAGAACAGTCGGTTATCAAAGAAAAAAATGATGGTGGACTTAAGCAATATTAATAGTCAACTTCATAATTGGGCACAAGTGTTCAAGACTAGATCTCTCAAGGGTAAGTGCAGGTAGCCTTTTCTGACTAAACATATCCTTTCCTTTTGATACTAGCGCATGGTAATTCAAATGTGAAAAGAGTTTTTTTTTTCTATGAATAGTGCATTGTTGAGATCTGCATAAATGAAAAGCAGAAAATACTATCAACGGTGTAAAAGCAATAAAAGATTATATAAGAGTTCATGGAAAAATTGAAAACGCTTCTATCATCAAAAAGATGTTAGAGGCAGCTAGGGCTTCCAATGGAAAAGTATAAAGCAGCTTTGTAAAAGCAAAGGTGTAACGATGAAAGCAAAGAAGGATCCAAAATTTCACAAAAATCTCTAGCTGAAAAAGAAAGTCTTGATAACAAAGACATTTCGAAAGAAAAGACTGCTGCACTAAAGCTGTTAGGTGAAGGGAAGAAAAGGTTGCACCAAGTACTGAAAAGAAAAGATTTTAGTGAAGCATCGCTTGCATCTGATATGATTGACATATCTACCAAAAGACGGGAAAAATTTATTATAAATTCACAGAAAAAAGAAAAACCTGAATTTTTAGTATCGTAATAACATGTTATAAATTAATGTTTATGTAAGCTGTGTATTTTTGGAAGAAGAATAAAAGAGCGATCACACAATGACAGTCGATCGCTTAAAACAAACATAAAATTGTCTTGTGGTGACCGACTTTCGTGCTAATAAGAGTGAACTATATACTATAGACCCATCTTTAAATTGCAAGATTTACGAAATATACAGTTTAAGCGGCGGTTTTTGGACACCCTGTATAAATTCAGTATTTAAAATAATTTTTTTTTCAGTTGCAAAATCAGAAACGTTTCTTGGTGTCGAAAAAGACGACAAAACGTTGCACAAGGACTTAGATTCTAATGAGAAAAATGGGGCTATTTTGATTTGCAAAGATTTAGCTATACCTGACTCTGCATCGAGGCATGACCTGTTTTTCGTTTTACCAGTTACATAGGCAAGGAATTGTGATTCACATAAATAAATTATTGCAATGATAAGAAGTATGCCTTTTGTTTTATCTGACAAAATTTTAATTCATTTATTTATTATTTTTTTAGCTGAAATCAAATCTCTGATAGTGACTCCGGAGTTATTTGAAAAATTCTCCATTATCGCAGAATTTGTTGTCAAACTAATTAAGCACGGAATTACTTAAAACTGTTGCGCAATGTCAGACAGAATGACTTTCCCGATACAAAAAACAACGGCTTTCCAGACCAAATGTTTTTTTTTAATTTTCTTTCTGGAAATTTTACGAAAAATAAAAATAAATTTAGCAAATAAACATTTTAAGATAGCGTTAGTATCTTGGACTCCAGTTCTCATCTAAATTCTTTTACCATTTGCACACTGCGTAAGTTCGACTTTTCATTGATTCTGCCCAAAATTTGATTTTCTTTTTAAATGTTTTTATTTTATCGTTGACTCCAGAAATAGTCACTTCTTTTTTTTGAAGCAAGAGACTTAATTTCTTAACATTTTTAAAAATTCCTGCTAAATACGCCAGTTTTGTGAAACAATACTCATCATACAACCTGTCTCTCAAAGCAAAGTTCATTGATCAGGATACTTCCCACTTCAGTCCTCATTTCGAAAAGTCAGGTCAAGGATTTACCTTGAGAAAGTGATTTTACTACTTTGTGAAGAAGTAATGACGTTTATAGACTTACCACGTCGTCACGCAACTTTTTCAATAGCCTCATGTTCTTACATCATTGATTTGATAAAATTAGTTATTTTACTATTTATTTAAAAATAAATATAACAAGGGAAGGTCGGCGGGTGGACGACGCGGATTTTAATGACATTAGGCTCATTTAAAAGCTCCCATAAATTATTAGACACGTGTTCGGGTATTTTTCATAATGACCATAAATATAGGCGTTATAGGGCCGGAGAGAGCGAAAATGGGACTAATTTCAGAGATTTTATAATGTCATATTTTCAAAAGTATTGAATGTTTTTTTTTCTTTTTGCTTCATTACGTACCATGCAGGAATCCATCCGATACATGTTTCATGGTTTTTGGGGGAAGTAACTTATTAATAATGTTTTTTAAAGATTATAAAATGCATTCGGAAACGAGCAGCTCAGCGCCAGAATTCGCCAACTTGTTGGCTGCTTGGCGAATATAATATGTTGCCTTTCTTTTTCCCCTATACCTACGATAATGACATAAAAATAACAAAAATTGCGATGTTTTGAAGGAGGCAAAGTAAGAAAGGAAAATCAAGATTTATATCATTAGAAGGAAGGAACATAAATGCAATTGAACTTTCTGCATTTTTATTTAAGAAAGGAGAATCTAATACCACCTTTGAAAATATCTGGTTAAACTACACCAGCAAATGCGCCAAGCATCCAACAAGTTGGCGAATTCTTGCGCTGGGCTACTCGTTTCCGCGTGCATTTTATAACCTTTAAAAACCATTATAAATAAGTTACTTCTCCCAAAACCGTGAAACACGTATCGGATGGATTCCTGCAAGGTACGTAATGAAGCAAAAAGAAAAACAAAACATTCAATATTTTTGAAAATATTACATTATAAAATCACTGAAAACAGTCTCATTTTTGCTTTCTCGGACCCTATAACGCCTATATTTATGGCCATTCAGAAAAACTCCCGAATACGTGCTTAATAATTTTTTGAGAGCTTTAAAATGAGTCTAATCTCATTAAAATCCTCATCGTCCACCCTCCGACCTTCCCTTGTAAGTAAATAATAAATACACAATTTATTTATCTACAAAACAATTTCTACCCAATACTTACCTATACAGAGTTTATGGCCCCACAAATCC
>QLNU02007041.1:0-14146 GCA_006491805.2 Dysdera silvatica | reverse complement strand
TATGGCAGAAAGATTGATTCGGTGTGAAGGAACTATTGAAACTTGTCAAAACTGCTTTTATGTTGCTTTGAGAATGTACGCATTTATTTATTAAGTGAACCTTTCTTTAGTGAACAATTTCCATCCACATAAAATTACTTTGCATTACTTATCTTCATATCTATATAACAATATATTTTGTTTAAACATTCATGATATATCTAATATGTTTCATATTCGCTAATTTATATACTTTATAAAGGAGAGCATTGCCTGGCTTATACAGTTAAAACTCGCTGTAGCGAACCCTGCTTATATAAGAAAAAACTGTATAACGAATTTATTCTTTGTTCCCACCCACTTTCGCATACTTATAATGTTATCCGATATAATGAAACCTCAAGTTAAGTGAATCAAAAGTGTGGGTTCGACTGTATATATTTTACGATTCCCGTTTTGCTGTTTAAATATTTGTGTTGCCAATTTCCGATTCTAATAACTAAACATTTTAGTGGAAAAATCTTGGTAATTAAAAATAACAAAAAGAGAGCCAATACGTGGAGAATGCGATTCGCCAAGAACGATACAAAAAGTGTGATTATTTGGAATTAAAAAAAGAGAATATATCTTTAAGTTTCTATTCGAGAGTTAGAAACCCTTTGGTTTGAAACGATACGGCATTTGAAACTTTTCATAGGTTTCTATGAAACACCGAGGTAAAATTAAGCATAGACTTAGAAAAACCTTGTGGGGACATAACAAGGCAAAGAAGAGTTTAGCGGATCAAAAGCAGCAATAGCATCTTCGAGACAGTCTATAACTTTGGTTATATGATTATTTCTTCGCCGTACGAACATTTTGCAGCTGTCTTTGAATGCGTTGATGTACGCTTCATCATAGGTGTTTTTCATTTCCGTGTGGTTTCCTTCCACACTTTTCTTGCATGAGTTCCAAGCTAGCATGACGTGCTTGATAGTATAGTGAGTCTAATTATGACATTACTGAATGAAAAAGCACTGATGATTATTTTAATACTGCCCTCGCCGCAAAGCTAACATTGTAGAGTTGACAATGTGCAGAGCAGTATGATTCCGTCAGTGCAATATTCGCCCTCTATTACGTTAACAGAGTTAATAGAAGATACATTTCGTACATAAAACATTAAAATTATTCTCAGATTACATAAAACAAAGGCATATATGTGCAAATAAAATATGATATTTATTAAATTTAGGAAAAAGACCCATTTTAGGGAGCAATGACGTCATTCAAGTAACTGACCACTCGGCGGACTTTTCTTCGCTTGGCGGGAAATTTGGCAACCGCGTTTTTCTGCATTCCAAATTAGGCGATAAATATTCCAATAACAATGAGGGTTACTGCATTTTCCGTCAAATTGCGAACGAATACTTGTTGCACGGGTGTATGTGTACGTTGCCGTCGCCATAACAAAGTACCAGGTTATGTTTGCTGGGAGTAGCGCAAAAATTTAAATCATATAATTTGCACATTCACAACACAACAGTTACAAAAGCCGACGAGATATTAGAAAACTTCTCCGTCTATGATGGCCACCTTTTCAAACGGCTCAACGACAACAAGAATCGTGCGATAATTAAAGATGGGAAATTTAGGTATAGTCCGTTCGTGGAAACTTGACCACCTATCCCGTTAGCAGGCGGGTTGTTTCATTGCAGTAGATCTTCATCATTCATTGCGTCTTCCCAAACTCTTTTTTCGCGCGGGAACATTTACCTATTTTACCCATTTATAAATCCAGAACTGACTACATAAAATTTTTGTCGCTGTTTAAACCACATTTTTTCTTGTGGATATTCTGGAGAAATAATAAAGACTACACCCTTATCTAACAAACACCGTGGTTTTCAATGTGGAACAAATTTTCAGGCTTTTGCATCAAATACAACAAGAAATGTAATGCAGATGTGTAATAGAGAAATGCGGTAGCAAAAAATATAACGAGATAAGAGCATGAAGCAAGTTTCTGCCTTTGAGTGCATTTTAAACTCGACACAATTCTTCAAAAAACTTCTTTCGAAAAATCAAACTCACACACGTGCACAGACACACGCCCACTCTGTCTCTCTCCCCCTCTCCCTCGCATGCGGAGAACCGGAAAATCTATATCGATGATAATTTTTATAGATCGATGCCATTACAATCAAAACTTGTTCTCAAATAAACATGTTCGTCGCGGCCGATCGACAATGATGTTTGCTGAAATTTGGTGAATAGAGTTATATAGGCGCAAAACTAATCTCGTTTGGGCTCATTTTATACTTTCCCAATTAACTAAAACAAGGCTTCTAGGTGCTCATGAGTACATAAAACAAAAAATCATTATTACACATTTTGCTTATTTTGACAAGTTTTTGTTTTCCACTAAAGTAGGTTTTACACTTTTTGCAGCCAGTCCTCTTTCGTGTCGGTTATATTGATGAGATAAAATAATGCTGGGATACCATCCAAAATTTCGTAAACATAGGTATTGTAGTGTACCATCGGCGTGCAAAATGGAGTTCGGGTACTCTCCTCCCCCATTTAATGTCAAAATATATTATTTTCTCTAAGCTGTATCACATAATCTTCTTTAAAGCCACCTGAGTCTCCCCATAACCTTTTATTTCTACGCCGCTAATTGCAATGAATTTCACAAATTCAATTCTTTTTGTTCTTCGCCCTTTTCCGCTGCAAGTCCACACAGCAAAAAACGTCCAAATGTTAATAAAATTTAGATTGAAAAAACTTACTCATTTTCAGGTTGATCAATCACAGCCCTTGGATAATCAAAATACTCGCAAAGAAACTAAAGATATTTAGGTTGGATCGGCACCCACATCTTCTCGATTGCCAGTTATGTGCTCTGCCCATTAAGCCACAAGTGTTGATATGAGACTTACTAGAATAACTATTAATGCTCGTCTCGCTTTTCCGGTGGTGATGGGGATTTTAACCACCATTGCAATGAAATTTTGTATATTTAACATAGGAATATATGAGTTGTAGCTCTAGAACCTCCCATTTAAGTCTATAACCTCTTGACGGACGCTCTGCGTACTCGTATGGTCCAAGCACTACACCCCATTCTTCGCCAATTTCCCAATATTAAAAGTCTTATGTACGCTCGCAAGGGTGTTTTTTAAGGAGTCCTTTAAGGGAGTCTTTCAAGGAAGTACTGTGAAGTGTTAATGGATAAATTTGCGGAAGATGTTTTGTGTGCAGTTGAAAGTAATCTAGAGACGGCTTACGAATTTCTGATCTACTTTTAGCCACCCTCCAATTTCTCATTATATGCATGCTCAGCATAATGTTGTTACTCTGTATTTCGTTTTCTTACTAAAATTGTTTTAGTTATTCATGTAGAAATCATGCCCCAAATGAAAAGTCCAATTTCCTTTTAAGAAGGGTTTAACTTGCATAAATTAATGGATTCCGTTGAGTCCAGAGATGAATGTTAAGAAAATATTGTTTGAATGTTTAAAAAGTTGTTTTGTAAATTACCTGACTGTTCTTCATCTGCCTAAGGAGATATGGAATTTTTTGTACTTATAGCTCAAATTTTAAGCACGTAATGCTTATGGAGGTTGTAAATGTCTCTATTAAAAATCATAAGGCAGTCGTTTAAATAACACCGCATTGCGGAAGAACGTTTTACCAGAAACAAACGTTAATTAAGAAGTGTTTATTTAATTTTTATTAATTAAGGAAATGTCGAAATTTTTCAATTACCTTATAATTATTCATGGTGTGTTGATTTTAAGTAGAAAATTAGCTTTGAATATTACCTACAAAAACGTGCACATAGATGGCTGTTGCTCCTCAATCTGTGATATACGCTGTTGTGTCTTTCAAGTTTCTATTGTAAGAACCTTGTCATTTACTTTCTATATGACAGACATTTTTATCCTACTTACATACTTCAAACATTTACATTTGGCTGATGAAACAAGCATTTATTTTTCGTGATATCGAAATATAAAATTTAATTTAATACTTAAACTATGAAACCAATGATTTTCTAGGACAATTCAAAGAAAACTTACTACCATTAAACGTCTTAAAATCAAATACCTTTTGTTTACGGACAGAAACTCCATGAATTTATATTAATTTAAACTAAACGTAGAGAAACCACCTGACTTTAAAATGAAGCTATTTACTATTTTATATGATATAACAATCAAATTTGAAATGGGCCACATATATCAATGTCGTTTGTACAAAGTAAAGAGAAACACCGGAATGATCGGAGGCATCAGTTTTACATGCTAATGTTTGCTAAATCTGCACGGTTCTTAAATTTTCTAAAATACATGTTGTTGTTTATAAATCTGGGTTGGTACATCAAAATTACAAAAAACAACACCACTTCAAAAAAGATTCTTTTGCCACTTATCACTATCCATATCCCCAATTTCAAGTGATGATATTGTGCAATTGTGCATAACTCGTAATTTTACCAGTATATAATTCTTTTAATATAAAATTTCAATTTTGACATATCGTAATATAAAAACAACAATGCGCATTCTAATCTTCCATGCTCGCAATTTCCTAATCTTTTCTTTTTACCTGATTTTTGAAGAAATTAATGCCTGATTTTTCGAGAACTAACCTCGAATTGCGCATGTCGCTTGTTTGGGTTCTAGGAGGTGGAAAATTCCTCTTTAGCAGATTACCAGCACTTAATTCTACTGCCCAGTTCTAAAAACATACCCGTAAATGTCTATTAGAATTGCAACAGTCTTAATTTTCATATATTGCATTTTCGTTAAGACAATATTTCGATGTAGATTTAACGTTGTCCTATTCTGAATATTGCGATAGCTTTCTCTCTGGCAGAACAGACTTTATCAGAATCGATAATCTTTGCCTAATTGCAAATAGGCGGATATCAATTTGCAATTTGTAAAATTTAAATTTGCGATATATGCCTTGTGTAAACCCCAGAGAGTAATAGGTTTAACCTTACCTAAATCTGTATGGTTTGGTAAATGATTGACATTTTTTATTGGCTGCGGCACGGCATCACCTATAGGTACACTTGTAGATTAGCCTGATGTTTGTCGGAATATTTCTTGTATCTTTTTATTTTTATGTGTGTGCAGAGACATACTACGTAAATTAACCAAAGACTAAATTAATTTAAATTGATTTGATGGTATATATTATTGACGACAAGTATATATATATATTTATTCGACAAGTACACCTATAGATAACCGTAGCATTTTGGCAATTTAACAATTAAAGCCTTGTAATTCTCATAATGATAATTAATGATAACATCCAAAGGAATTCCTAGTTTCGTTTGCGCCAGCTTATTCAAATGTGCAACAGATGTTTAATAAAAATCTTTAAAAATCATTTTTCATGTAAAATATATGATAGACTGGCTGAAAGATCTGTAATAATCGGTTAGTTGAAAACTAAATCTAGTTTAAAGCGAAATTTGTAAGTGTATACGATAAAAAATTTAAAAATTGGTTTCATTTCCTCAAACATAAAAGATGCATTTCTACCTTTGTTGCTTTCAGATGAAATTTACTTGCGCACAATATTTTTTATTCTAAAGATATTAAATAATATTAAAGATTCTAATAAGACAAGGAAAATAGTCGACACGAAGTAATTAAAAGGGTGCACGTGAAATTGTAAATACTTTGGTGTTATGAGCTTAAAGAAAAATACGCAAACTTAAGTTTTGTAATCGCCGTAACGCATAAGTGCGTTTAACAAATAATTCATATTATTGGTATAAATACCGTGATAAATTAAACAACTTTAGGCTATCATAACCATAATGCATATTAAGTACTTGCAGAAGTTACTATGTTTAGGTCGTTACTTCTCTTAAATGCACATAATTTTTGGACACGTCAGTGTCGGACCGTCAAGCGTCACAGTACCATGGAATTGTTGGGAATTGAAAGTGCGATATTTATCGCACTGGCGCAATCATACTACATTGCGCCTTCTAAGCATACCAGGTAAGCTTCGCTGCGATTATAGTGCTTGATAAAAATCTAATATCTTACACGACTCTTCCATATACAGCAAATTCTCGCAATGATTTCTTTCCAAACAACGAATATTTTCATCTAACGACGCAATTTTGCGGTCCGAGTAAATTTTTAATAAAATTGCATACAACAAAATTAACGTCTTTTTTGTTTAACGAAGCTTTCCTGTCGTCGCTGGGAAATCGATAATGGGAAAGTTGGCTGCGTTTGAAAATGCGTGTTTTCCGAGTGGGATGAACTGTATCACCTTTGGGTCCCTTTTAGCCCTAACTTTTCTTTTTCCAAATTTTTGGAGCTAGAGAAATTAAATCTATATAAAAAAAAATCGGCACACCAAGAAGGAGTCGTTCGATTGTAATGAAATTTCGTATGCAAAGACATTTTGACTGAACATGAAAATGATTAAAATTTGGTGTGCAATGTATGAATAGCGAGAATTCCAGCGCATCGAAGCTGCACATTCAGAAGGTGTATATAAGGAGCGATTCTTAATATGTGGTCAAAATTTCTGTTGCATTTTGATTACGGGTATGTTACGTCAACGGCAACAATGCCTCTCCGAAAGATTCCTGCTCAGTACTAGCATATGTCAGAGTTTGAAAGAGTTCGTACTATAGGATTAGGGTGGCTTGTTGGATGAATCGAAGAATCGCTGGACATGTGGGTCGAAGCAATGCGGCGATTGGACACTGAGGGCAAGAGTGGGTCAACAATGGCAGATATCAGCATGGGGACGGTAACGGTCGACACAGGGCCACAACAGAACGGGAAGACAGAGCGATTGTCAGAGCAGCTGTCACAGCACCGGATTTGTCGTTATCAACGCTCCAACGTGTGGCCCGCACACACGTGTCCAAAATGACCCTCTCCAGACGACAGAGAGCGGAATTTACGCTCCACCGACCGTCACGCCGCTTACCTCTCAAGCCTTTACACCGTCAAGTCCGATTACAGTGGTGCCGGGCTCGATCAACTCGGAACTGCACTGACTGGGGACGTATAGCCTTTAGTGACTGAGTTCCGTTTCCAACTTTGTCCTGACAACCACAGACGTGTCTAGAGACGTCCAGAGCAGCGTGGGGATCCTGCCCTTACTATCGCACGCCACACATGCCCACAACAGGGCGTTATGGTGTAGGGTGCCATCTCCTTTGATAGCTGGACCCCTTTGGTGGTCATTTCTGGCACACTTACAGCACAGCGGTACGTAGACGATATACTACCACAGGTTGTGTTACCGTTCCTTTTGCGACACCCTGGACTTAAGTTTCAACAAGACAATGTCCGGCCGCACACGGTACGTGTTGCTATGAATTGTCTTCAAGCTTGCCCAATACTTCCTTGGCAATCTAGGTCTCCTGATCTCTCTCCCATAGAGCACATTTGGGACCTACGGAAAGGCAATTGCAACCATCCTGGAATGTTGACGATTTAGCCAGACAGTCGAAGACAATTTGGCAAGAAATTGCGCAGGAAACCATCGGGATCTTTATTTGTCTATGCCATACCTCCTGTAATATCAAAGTCTTTTTCTCTGAGTTCACGCAGCATTATGCTGCTTTGCCTCTGCCTTTGGGATGTTAGTGGGAGAGGGGTTGCCTTTAAGGCCGTTCTTGCCCTTCCTAGGGCTTCCTTAGGTTCTCACTTTGTGAGTTTTGTTAGTATGGAAAAGTGTTAATAGGAGAAAAGAGGTTTTTTTTTGTTTTTTTAAAGAGAGGTTAGTGGGTTAGTAAGATGGGGGGAAGAAATGGTAAGTAAGAATTTTGAGTTGTTATTACTAAAAGTAATTGTTTTGGGTTTGGATGATTTTGCTAGGTTCAACCAATGAGGAGACAGCGTGGCTCACGCATAACTGGCCTGTGATTGGCTCTTCTTTCTTGCTCAGCCATTGGCTGTTTTTTAATCTATTTTGGAAATTTTAAAGATTTTGAGGTTTTGAGTTCTTCAGGTTTTGAGTTTTGAGATCTTCAAAGATCTCCAAATACCTACAATCACTCAAACCATCCAAGACCTTTATACAAATTATTTTGACAATATCCAATTCCACTCAAACCCACTAATCACACAATCCCATATCTTACACAACACAAATCAAAGGAGATTTCTCGGTCCTCTTCAAGCCTTTGTTAACCGCTTTCACCCACCCATTAACTCTTACCCCAACATCATACCTTCTCCGCCCCCCCATTTCCGCACACCACAATGGCCTCCAACTTTATCACATGAGAGAATCCGTCGAAGATTATCCAGATTCCACCCACCCAGACCCAGGAATCGAAACTCAAGACTCCAACCTACGTTAACCAACCCATCACTTCGCCGGTTGGCCCCTCGGCCACAACAAACTCACTCTCCTTTCACAGCTCATCAACAAAACTCAAATTTGCCCTCCCACATCCAATCACACACAAACACCTACACCCCCCAATCATATTTACCATTCCGCCAAACTCAACTTACTCCATCACATTACTTTAACCAGCTACAAAATAAACCACAGAAGAAACTATCATATCCCACCTCACCAGTTAATTATTTACCTACCTACTCCTATCAACCCCATTACATTCGTGAGCACCGATTGAAACTATACATCGTGGGTTGGCTTGCCCTGTCTTTCCCGCTTCCCTTGCTTCGTCTGTCCACCATATAGTTCTATCACCTCCCCTCCACAGCCACTTCAAAAATAAAAAAATAAATAAAAAAAATAATAAAAAAAATAAAAATAATAAAATTGCGTCGGTCTATGGAAATACTCATTGTTTAGAAAGAAATCATTGCGAGAATTTACTGTATATGGAAGAGTGGTGTAAGGTTTTAGATTATTATCAAGCACTATACTCGCGCCGAAGCTAACACAGTACGCTGGGAAGGCGCAGAGTAGTTTAATTTCGCCAGTGCGATAAAGTTCGCTCTTTCTTACCTTAACAGAGTTAATAAAATATATATTTCGGACTTAAAGCATTAAAATAATGCTTAAATATATAAAACATACGCATATTCGTTTAATTAAAACCTGGCATTTATTCCATTTTGGAAAAAGAATCATTATAGCCAGAGATGATATCATTAAAGTAACTGACCACACAGATGACTTGTTTCGGTTGGCGGGAAATATGGTGAGTGGAATTTTGGCAACCGCGTCTTTTTGCATTCGCAATTAGGCGATAAATAGCCTTTTAACCTCATTTACGAAATCATTAATCGATTTTCATCATTACGAAAGAATACTTGTTGCATGGGAGTATGAGTGAAAGTAGCATTAACAGTGTTCCAGGTTAGCTTTGCCGCGAATATACAAATGTTTGTTTATTCGAGTTTTGCAGCGTGAGAATAGCAAGGATCATACTGCGTTAGCACCTATAGTTTTCACAGGAATCCTAACCTCTAAAACCCTAGGCATCAAACCCCAAACTACAGTTAGAAGTTAGCCGGTAAGCGTCATTTTTCTCAGAACGGTGAAGAGTTGAAACCGGGCTCACACTAAGCGAACATGTTACTACACCAGGACCTTTACAAACACCGTAAAATATGTTATATAGCAAGCGCTCTATTTGAATGCTACATTTAATTATTAACTATTTAATAATTTTTTCACTTTGAGGAAAATTTACCTTAGAGGTCATAAAACTTCGTTTTATAAATTTTGAGTGAAAAACTAAATACATAAATATATTTCATAAACGAAACGTTTATAAATTTTTAACCACTTTATGTGTTTACACGTTCCTTGACTAATCAAAATTATTAAAATATGTCACAAACGACTAAATTTCAACAACACCCTCTATTAAGTTGTATCTACTTTCTCAGAATATTCATAACTAATAGAAGCAAACAATATAACTTGTTGTAAAATATTTTCGGATGCTTAACAGGAATAAGCAAGGCATAAGAACTGGTTTTCCTTTTGTTGATATTTTTAGAATAAATTTTCCTTTGACAGACAATATTCATTGGCGTATAAAGCTTTTTCCGTAAAAATAATGAACTTGCAAAAATATTTACCCCAAGCCTAAAAAGGTAAATGAATAACATACGACTCGGCAAATAGATCCGATTCGAATATTGTCATTGCACTGAGATTCATTTCATTTTGAATTGTGCACCTGTTCTTCCAAGTAGAATGTTTTTCCCAAACTTTACATAAATCTCGATTGCAATTAGCACGTGGTGTAACATTTTCCGCATATTTGAATCCTAATAATTTTATATACATAATTCTTGCTCCAATTATCGCTTCCCTATGTGGGTATACCTTTATCTGTGAAAATGCAAAAATATACAAGTTTCATCGCTCAGCATTTGAATGAAAGCATGCATTGGTATTATGAGCATTTTAGAAGTTCCATGTCTTTTCCCGCACTAATATACTTTTATATATACTTACTTTATGTATACTTATGTATACTTATGTATACTTTATGTAGCTACCTGAAACTTCTTTCAGCACACTTTTGTCTCTCAGCTCATCACGAATACACAGATCAAAATTTGGCAAAAAATCAGTATTTGCTTGTTTGAATTTTTCATTCATTCATGTGCCGAGGAAGTTTTAAACTGAAAGAAGATTACCCAGGTTAAAATAGTTCAAACCCGTAGATTCAATTTGTATTAGGCTTTTGAATTGGGTTTAAATTCGGACATTGAGCGTGGAAATCCAATCTTTCAAAGCGCTTACAAGCAGTCCGGAATATACCGGGATTATAATTCGGGGGGAATGGTTCAAAAGTTTTCAATCAATATCATTTCAACGTATATCGAAGTATTTTTTTTTTAATTTCAAGATCAACGTTAAAAATGTATACAAAAGAAAGCAAATACAAGAAATTTTTCAGTGGGGGGGACATTATATCTATAAAGCAAATAGAAGCTCGAACCAAAAGAAACAACAGCATGCAACTAAGATGTCTGCCCCTATTGACCTAGGACTTATATCACGTACAAAGAATAACCATAAAAATGCATCATTCTTCTTTTCTTCAAAATTCCTATACATTTTATGTTTATATTTGGCATTCTTCGATTAAAAGAAACGAATTTCCTACTCAAAAGTAGATTTTATATTTTTTGCAATAGCTCTATAATTTGCAAAAAATTCTAAAAGTAAAAATAAAATACAAAGATAACGATGAATAAATATGTATATGTAAATTTTTCTTAACGTTTTGCAATCAAAATTTAATTTTTTATAACGAAACGAACCTTTAACGAACCTTTTAAAAAAAATGGTTTCTCTATTTATTCTCAAATTAGTAGTCTAAAAACGAGACCTGTAGGTCGTAATTTTTATGACCGTGCGGGCGTTGAGTGTTCTTTTTTTTCTCTCTCCCCCAGAACGCATTACTGTTATGATAGCGTAAAAGCATTAAATTTATACAAATAATATGAATTATTTGTTAGACGCACTTATGCATTAGGTCAACTACAAAACATATACATTCGTCAATTTTGTTTCATGATCATAACACTAAGGTCATTAAAATTTCACGTGCACCCTTTTAATTAATTCGTGTCTACAGTTTTCCTTGCCTTTTCTGAAATGGAAAACTTTGTGGGCAAGTAAATTTCATCTGAAAACAACACAGGTAGAAATGCGTCTTCTGCGTTTAATGAAATGAAACCACTTCTTAAATCTTCCAACGTATACAATTATGAATTTCGCTTTAAACTAGAATCAATTTTGAACGAAACGATTATTACAGACCTTCCGTCCAGTTATCGTCTGTCATAGATTTTACATGAAAAATGATTTATAAAGATTTTTATTAAACATGTGTTGCACATTCACGTAAGCTTGAGTGAAACTACACTACGTATTTCCTTTGGATATTATCATTAATTAACATCTTGAGAATTTCAAGACTTTGATTTTTAAATTGCAAAAATTCTACCGTTATTCATAGAGCTACGTATTACATAAATATATATACATGTCGTCAATAATATATACCATAAAATTAATATAAATTAATTTTTCTTTGTTTAATTTAAACAGCATATCTCTGAACACACATAAAAATCAAAAGATGTAAGAAATATTCCGACAAACATCAGGCTAATCTACATGTGTACCTATACCGAACACCGTGCTTCACGCAAAAACAAATGTGAATCATTTGCCAAACACTACAAATTTAGGTAAGATTAAACATATTACTCTCGGGGTTTATAGCAGGCTTATAGCGCAAATATAAATTTTACAAATTGCAAATTGATATCAGCCTGGTTGGCATTAGGTAAAGATTATCGAATCTGAAAAAGACTGTTCTGCCGGAGAGAAAGATTGTTGCAATATTAAGAAGAGCAAAACATTAAATTTACATCGAAATATTATCATAACGAAAAAACAATGTATACAATTTATTAAAATAAAAAACTTTGCAATTCTAATAGATATTTAGGGCTATGTTTTTAAAGATGGAAGTAGAACTAAGTGCTGCTAATCTGCTAGAGAGAGGAATTTTACGCCTCCTAGAACCAAAAGAATTGATACGCGCATTTCGAAATCAGTTTTCGAAAAATCAACCATTAATTTTTTTAAACTTCAGGTGAGATAGCAAATATTATTGCAATTGCAAGCATGGGAGATTAGTATGTGCATTGTCTTTTTATATTACGAAATGTAAAAATTGAAATTTTATATTTAAAGAATTATATTCTTATAAAATTAAGAGATATGCAGAATTGCACAATATCATCACTTGAAATTGGGGATATGGGTAGAGATAAGGGGCAAAAGACTCTTTTTTGAAGTGGTGGTGTTTTTTGTAAGTTTGATGTACAACCCCTGATTTATAAACAATGTGTATTTGAGAATATTTAAGAACTGTGCAGATTTAGTAGAATTGGCAATAGCAAGTAAAACGATGCCCCTAATCATTCCGGTGTTTCTGTTTACCTTGAAAAAAGAGACATTAATGTGGATGCCCCATTTCAAATTAGATTGTAATATCATTCGTAAATAGTTTCTGTTGAAAATGAGGTGGTTTCTCTATGTTTAGCTTAAATTAATATAAATTGGTGGATCTTTTATTCGTAAATTAAAGGCATTTCCTTTTTAAAATGTTTAATGGCGGAAGGTTTTCGTTGAATTGTCCTAGAAAATTCTTGGTTTCGTAGTTTACGAATTAAATTAAATTTTATATTTCGATGTCATGAAAAACAAATGGTTGTATCATCAGCCAAATGTGAGTGTGTGAATTATGTAAGTGGGATAAAAAGTTTAGTCATATAGAAAGTAAATAACAAGTGCGTTACAGTAGCACTTCAAAGTGCTTCCTTGAAAGACTCCCTTAAAAGACTCCTTAAAATACACCCTTGCGAGCGTACATAAAATTTTTAATATTGGGAAATTTGCGAGGAATGGGGTAGTACGCTAAAAGTACGCTAAAAGTTCGCCAGGGTGGTTATAGGCTCAAGGTGGGGATTACAGAGCTGCAATTCACATACTCATGCGTTAAATATATACAAAATTTCATCGCAATGGGGGTTAAAATCCCCATCAACACCGGAAAAGCGAGACGAGCATTAACATCTATTCGAGTAAGTCTCATATCAACACTTGTAGCTTAATGGGCAGAGCACTCAACTGGCAATAAAGAAGATATGGGTTCGAATCTAACAAAAAAATCATTATTTCTTTGCGAGTATTTGATTATCCAAGGACTGTCATTGATCAGCCTGAAAATAAGTAAGGTTTTTCAATCTAAATTTTATTAACATTTGGACGTTTTTTACTGTGTGGAATTGCAGTGTGAAAAGGGCGAGGAAAAATAAAAAGAATTGAATTTGTCAAATATATTGCAATTGGTGGAGTAGAAATGAAAGATTACGGCGGGCTCAAGTTACTTTAAAGAAGACTTTGTGATACAGCCTGAGAGTAAATAATGTGCTTTGGCATGAAATGGGGGAGGGGAGGGGAGTCGAGTCCCTGAACTCCCTTTTCTACGCCGCTGGTACACGACAATAGCCATGTTTTCGAAATTTTGGAAGGAATCCCAGCATTATTTTATCTCATCGATATAACCGACACGAAAGGGGACTGGCTGTAAAAAGTGTAAAACAAACTTTAGCGGAAAACAAGGATTTGTTAAATAAGAAAGAAGTGTAAAAATGACTTT
>QLNU02007039.1:20613-32026 GCA_006491805.2 Dysdera silvatica | reverse complement strand
TGATGTGAATAGCTTCCCACTTTTTGCTTATAATAAGTGATTAAATACTTGTATTTTTAACATTTCCTGCTGATATCACAGCGTCTATGAGGGGTGAACCCCATGTTCACGCACATACATTCATTTTGACTATATATGTATATCCATAGTAAAACTTCAGTAGCCGACAGCCCGAGACTCGGGTACCTGTTTGCTATTCAATGGGGTTAAGACACAACAAGCATAGGGAATTGGAAAAGTGTCCATTAAACAGAGGTGTTCATTGTGGGATGTTCACTGCATTAATGCACGTAGCTGAATTACGATTTGTTTTTACTTCTTGGTTCATGTGTACATGGGTGTCCATATATATGTACTTGGAAGTGTGGGGGGCTGAGAAAAATTACCTTCTTCTCAAGGCTGTCAAACATTTTAATGAATGTACAAGATACTAAAATGCTACAAAAATAATTGATACTGCTTGACAATTAGTAATGAGCTAAAAAGTACCTTATTTTAAAATGTGCTTGTAAAACTTTTGAAAGAAGTGAATATATAGCAGAATCGGGCAATTAAAATTTTTCAACAGCTTGAGGGGGGATCGAGCTCCTCTCTGCTCCCACCATATGGCAGCCTATGTATGATGGTGATATATGTACAAGTTACGATATTTTTATTGGAGGAAGGCATGGTGAACGATTGGAGATGGCCCACTTTTGAAGTCATGCTACTGCACTGATATATATATATATATAAGGCTTGATGAATCCTGTTATGTGGAACTGTACTTGCCAGGCAAGGTTAATACTCAGCCACTGTGAAAACAAAATCTAAGAACCTAGTGGAAAAAGATTTCCTATTTGCTAACTTTAAAAATCTAGTTGCTAATGGCAACTGGGCAACCTGGTTTGTAGAGTCCTGCATGCAGGGCCTTTTAGAGAAAATGCGAAGCTTGGGGCAACCAATATTTTGTATTTAGAGGCTCTTCAAAATTGACATACATACACGTCTAACGTATATTGTTACCAAGTTGAGGACCCTGATATTGCGAGGCCCGGAACAGCAGCCCCCCCTTATCCCCCGCCTCCTCTTATAGGCCCTGCCTGCATGTATATACAGTAGAACCTGTCTAAAGCAGGGTTTAAGCTGCATTAGTTTTTTTTCGTATTTTGCGAAAGGACATTGTATTTTGCGAAAAATTTTAACACCACTTTCGCTAAAAAGCGCAAGCTCTGAACATTAAAACATTTCACAGTTTTATGTCGGTGGCTGCCGTTGGAAATCACAAGCATAAATTTGAAGGAAACGACGTACTGTCAGAATGGAATATTTTCAAGAAATTTGTAGGTGCCCGATGTAAAGGGTTTTCATTTTTGCAGTTACTACAGTTTTTGAATCAAAATGAAATGAATGGAGAATTTCTTTCACTACGCTCAATAACTGAATATGCGGCAAATATACCTATGCATACTAGAGATTGTGAAAGGGCTTTCTCCCAAATGAACTTGATTAAAAGTGACTTGCAAATTCGTTTAACAACGAACCATGCAAGCAAATTGCTAACAAGAGATTTTGAAGGACCTATTCAAAATAAGTTCGATTTTGAAAATGCCTACCAAATATGGTGTGTAGCAAAGCCAAGGCAAATTGTGCAATAATATTGTCAATTCTATAATTTTGTAAAAACTAAAAGGTTTTATTTGTAATCCGTAATTTTATATATGTTATTTTGTTTAGCGTTCGCCTAAAGGGACAAAATTTTTCAAAAATACCGCAAGTATTTAAATTAGAAAAAGTTAAAGGAACTTTAAAAATGCTAATTTTTTTTTACATTTTCGCTAAAATGCACCAAAAAATGCACAAAAAATTCAACTTAAACCCTGGTCTAAAGTGATCACCTTTAAGACTGGATTGAATTATCGCCATAGACAGGTAGTCACTATACATAACAGACTTTAGTATAGGCATGACTAAGTCCCATTAGTTCTCATAAAAAGTGGTCAATTTGCCAAGGTGGCCACTTTACCAGGTTCCACTGTGTATGTAATAATACCTTCATGTAAAAAAAGCGGAGTACCAGACAGGGCCAGAAAGATCTATTGCCCGACATGCCTGGGGCATTTATTTTTTTCTGCCACATGCACGACCGGCATGTAAAAAATTGAAAACTTTTCACTTTTTAAAAAATATAAGCTTTTAACAAATGTCAGGGTTTTTTTTAATTAAAAGTAAATTTCCATTTTTATTTCAGTGATTTTATCAATGTCCTAGCAACAATATCGACACCTTAACAATAGTGTAAACTTAATAGGGAGCTAACAATAGTGGGGAAATATTTGTTAAGGTATTGTATCCTCATGAGGGATAACACAATTGCCAAATATGGTCAACACAAGAAAGCCTCCGGGGCGAGAATTTTGTGAGTTTTCGTGGGGGAAATTTATTATACTATAATTTTTGCCACCCACGTTTTAATTACAGCTCAAACTAGAGCTTGTGTAATTTTGGAGAAAAAGAGACGCTTTCCCCATCCTGGATTCGAACCAGGGTCCCTCCGTTTAGCCCGGAGTGTCTTGGACCGCTAGACGAATGAGGACAGGAAACAACGCTCTCTTTCTCCGTATGTAAAGATGTTAAGGTATTATTACCCTCCGCAGGGATAACACAATTGCCAAATATGGTCAACACAAGAAAAGCCTCTGGGGCGAGATTTTTGTGAGTTTTCACGGGGGAATTTATTATACAATATTTTTTTTTTCAAAAAAAAAAACCAAAAAAAAAATTATTGTATAATAGTGGAAAAGGTAAAAACTCCATCTCCACATGTATTTGAGGATTTTCAAAAAGTCCTGTGGGAATACTAGATTTGGCTGCCATCTTGCCAGACTTCTTGCAGCTCACAACTTGTCCGCATTTGTCAAGCTATTGTTCATTTGCCCTTTTTTTCCATCTCGTTTACTTTAATAATAAATATCAAAATTTTTCTTCAAATTCAAAATGTATCTGTGTCAGGATACCATACCGAAGCTAATAATATCCCCATGGTTTTTATCCTGGAAGTTAACTTACATAATAATAAATCCTGTCCATTTAATTTGTCTTGATGTTAATTGATAAAGTAGAAAAATTACAAGTAGAGCAAAAAATGTAGTGATACGTTTCGGGCATATAAAATTTTGGTTTGGGCATGTATTATTTTAGGTTACATGCCCGACCGGGCATGTAAATTTTTGGAGATTTTTCTGGCCCTGGTACCAGGCTCAATCATAAGTTATTTTTTAATAGTCTTTTATTGCATGTGTTGCTTTTTAGTTGTGTGTCAATTTTCATGTAAATTTAATTTTGGGTACCGCTTTTTGTTTTTCAGATTTCTGAATAGAAATGGACATTAATTGATGATTGCAAAACTTTGAATGATTTTCCTCGAAGCAACATCTAACAGGTAAGCCCCACATTTATTTATATTTATGACCGTAAGCAAATCATCTTTAAAATTCTGATGCATGAAATTGACTTCAAATTGGTCAGGCATTAGTTAAGCTAATAAACGTGTCTTTCTTTATTCAGTTTCTTGACATGCAAGAAACCCGCGTTTGAAACTTGCTTATGACCGACACTTTCATTATACATCCACTTCCCCTCCCTGGCACTGTGGGAGCACAGTGGCTATGCATTCAGCTTATATGCCATTAATTTGGATTTGATCAGCAACCATGCTCTCCAGTCTCAATGAAAGAATGCTTACTGATTAACTGTTCACTGCAGTTCAGTGGTTGGTTCCCTAGGCCTTAAGAGGTTTGGATTTCCTAGGAAACTATGGCTAATACCATAGGTGTAATCTGCCAGGGGCATTCACCCCCTAGTTTTTTTTAGAAAAAAGGCAAAATCTTACTTTTTCCCATGCAATTTTGGGTTTTTTGTTTTTTAGCCCCCCCCCCCCAAGTTTACGCTATATTTAACCCCTAAGTTATGCCTATCAGTGTCCATTCTAGGATCAGAAAAGGGCAGGGCACTCTGGATTGAAAAAGGACACTTTATCAAAAAATGTTTGTGCTTTAATTAATACTAATTAACACTAATTAATTATATTACTAATTAAAAACATTTGAACAAACCAATTTATTTTTTCTGAATAGAAAACAAGACTTGACTAATCACTGCATTTAAATGAACCCCTCCTATAGTGAACTTCAAATGACCAAACTTTCGGTGTGCTATGTCCGTGGGTTTGTTATATCCGATGACATTATAAGTATAGGAAATCGAACGGAACCAAAAACGTTGTTTGTTATACACAAGTGTTCATTATAAGCAGGCGAGACATATAGAACCAAAGATATATTTTTTATGGGGGTTTTCAGGAAAAGGGCAGATTCCCAGTAGGGCGCAAAGATTAATTATGAGGCACATGTCAGGGCACAAGCTTTTTTATGGGGGCATGTAGGGCACCACGTATTTTCATAAAAGAGTAGTCAAGGCACTCTGCTCTGTGACATAAGCCTAGAATGAACACTGTGCCTATGGCTACTGCTGTATGGTAGTATGGTGCTAACCCCGGGTTCGAAATTAGCGGGTGCACAGGTGATCTGTGCATATGAAATTTCATCCGTGCACATAAATTTTTAATTTGGGTGCATGCAGTGCACCTAACTATTCAAAACTATGGCTACTTACGTTTATTTTTCAAGAACAGTGACCTATGGACTAATTTTATATAATTTTCTCAATGTATCTGTATTTGATATTTTTCTTTTTTTTTACAAACAAATATTCAATTATTTTGAAAAGTTGCACGTTCCTTAGTTTACATGCTTAAATATAATTGCCATACTTTCATTTTACCTGTTTTTCAATGTTGAAGTTTCTTTCTATTGTTATTTACTTGTACACCTAACTAGTATTTAGTGCACCTGATTTAAAAAGTTAATTTCGACCCCTGATATGCAAACCTATTTGTCTCTCATGCAATTAACTGGGGTTTGATTGCTAGTAATATCATGGAACACATTTTTGTTTTCTACCCACCGTGGTCTGGGATTTGATTCCATTGACAGCAGAAGTTCAGATTTCTCAGAACACTGTAAATTCTGGTGTAACATGGCTTTGCCTGTTCTTGAAGCCAGTTTGACTGACGTTCAACAAGTTGAGAATTGAACATTTACTTTTAATTTGAGTGATGTTTATGTTTTGGTCGGATCGTAGCCATTTGGGATGACAGAAAATCATCAAGCTGATCTTCACATCAGCTTTTTATCTGGTTATCCTTCTGGTAGTTAGTTCTCTTGTTTTTGGAATTATTGCACCTCATGTTAATAGTACTATGTAATCTTTTTCTGATTACCTCGTAAATAAATATTGAATTGTAAAAATAAATGGACTGGCTTGCATGTCTGTACTGAGAGTTGTCCAACTTTTGCTGCACATGTAAAAAATGGAATTACGCATATTTGAGGTGCTCTTTACAGAAATCATAAAAACACTTTTCTCCTATAGGCTCTCATGGTCATTTGAAGTCCTGAAGTCACCTCCCTACATTCAAACCTTCAATTTCTTTGCATATTTGTATATAACCAATGTCACAGACATTTCAATTAGTGCAGATGGCTTTTGATCACTTCTGGTGGTGGTGGTGGGGGGATTCATTATGGAAAGTTGCTATAGGCCCAGGGCTTAATTTCTAATAAGAAAGTACAGGAGCCCTAGCATATTCGTATTTTGTACCCGCTTTTGGCAAAGCCACGCCCACTTCTGGTCTGATGATGTCATGCGAGTTTAGTGGGCATACTCCAGGACGTCACGAAATTCCATGCACCCTCTTTGGGAGAGTTCAAGTATTACGTAAGCACCTTTGGGGTGGGGGGTTGCTGTTGTGCTTATTTTCCTATGTTAGCCAATGTTAATTTTTGCTTACCAAGGTGGGTGGGAGCAGGTATAAAATGGCTAAAATATTGCTTACGTAATGCTTGAACCTTCCTTTCCTGTGAATAATAACACTACCCCATGTGTTACAAATAATATTCAATCACGTCAGTCAAAACAAGTTAGAAACATCATCTAACTTCTTAAAAATAGGATCCTTAATTAGAAAACAAGTTAGAGTACCCAATATCTGTGAAAAATTTGAGCCCATGAGCAACGTTCTAGCAGCTAAATTTAAGTTGCAATTCTGTGCACGGTTTGTTGCCATATAATAATCAATTCGTAAATCATATTCAATATTTTGTAAAATCAAAGAAAATATTTGACATTTAAAATTAGTCATGTTACATATACAGAGTAGATGGTTTGTTATTGTTAATTAAAAATGTTTTAAATTGGATTTATATTTGCTGATAAAACTGGAGTCAAAACCATTATAAATTTCACTATTTTTGGAACTTTAAAAATCCTATGTCCCCATTCATTACGTTTTTCAATACTTAATTATTTTTTCATTCATTCAAATTCATTACTTTTTCATGACATTCATGACCTTTTTTGGCAATTCATGACCCTGTAGACACCCCGAACTTGCCTACTGACATTCGGTAATGAAAAATATTCCACAGAATTACCGTGTCAGGATTTTAATCTTTTTTTTTTCCTTTTTTTGATTGGTTTTCAATTGCATTGTGATGACCACTTACTAGCTACAAATGCACATAAGACTCTACTTGAAATTCATTAATAGATGGGCCAGCCAATCTAAGGAACATTAAATTTGATAATGTCTGAATGTGAAGGGATGCACGCTGTGGTATATAAATCAAATTCATTATTTAAAACCCTCTTTTACATTCTACGTTTGATATAGGGATGCAGTTAACTGCTGAAATCAGGTCAGTCTTAATTTCCTTGAAAGAAGATTCCTTGAAAATTCTGAAGTCTCTAACGACTGCTCTTACTTATAAAATGAAATCTTTTGCATAATTCGTTCGCTGTATTGCTTCAATGGAAAAATTACGTTTTTTGAACACATGCGTTAAACGTCTATTTATGGGCTTTGGAGATTTCCGGAGCTCAACAACAGCGACTATTTAGGGGCTCCGGCTGATATTTAAATACTCGCCAAAAATTAAGAAGTACCGGAGCTCGGCTCCGGTGGGCTTCCGCCCAATTTGAGCCCTGTGTAGGCCTATTCTCCCATTACGCATGGGATATTTTCGTAACTTCCAACCTCAGTACTGTAGATAAATATTTTATGCACTAATCTTATTAATAGAAATATTAGTAGATATCATGGACATTTAGTATGAAACAATAAAAAAAAATAAGAATTCAATTACTTTCAGAAGGGAAAAAGTGGCACAATGTTGTGTTACGCACGGGACTTCTCTGAGTCCCATGTGTAATGCAAATACCATGCCATTTTCTCCCTTTGAAGTAATTGAATTTTTATTTTTTTATTGTTTCATACTAAATGTCTATGGTATGTACTAACATTTCTATTAAAAAGATCAGGCCATAAAATATTTATCTACAGTATTGAGATTGGAAGTTATGAAAATGTCCCGTGCATAATGGGAGAATGGGCCTATTGCTCTACGGTCACTCACATAAACTACTTTAAACTTTCCTTCACACTTACTTATTTTGGACTATGCGAGTTGCGAGGGGAAAACGTTCAGAAATATTAAGATTATCAGCTCTAGTTAGTAATGCTAGTTCCAACTGATGGCTATCATTTACATGCTAAATAATTTTTTCTCTTTATTATTAAGAAAATGATAAATGTATCTGTTATCAGATATTTACATCTCCATGTAGATTAAAGGAATTATTTAGGTGTTGGCGAGAGGATGTTACTTTTATCAATTTTAATACATCAATTTCTAACTGTGAGTGGGCACTTTTTGAGTCTTGATATAAAATACACCATCGCATTAGTTTTTCATCTCTCCAGCTAAAATTAATTATTTTATTAGGCACATTACACCTGTCCTCTCACCATGTCATCTTTTTTTTTCTTTTTTCTTATATGATGGCTAAAGGATTGACTCCTTCAGCACTGAACACAACCAAAAGTTTGGGAAAACATTTTAGATTTTGTAAAGGTCTGCTGATTACAGAGTTTTGGCACAGAATATTAGCTGGCATTGACAACATGAACATCATTATACAAAGTAAAGGAATGTCTCTTGATGTGGCGACCACACGTATAAGAGACCCGGTGTCACAGATGTAGTGCGTGACTCATGGAAAAGTATTCAATAGACAGAAGTAGCTGTTGCCACAGTAGGAGTACAATCTTAATTTCTCGAAAACCGAGGAACCTCTGTTGAATCTGAGTAAGATTTTAGTATTCCGTAATTTACTCAGTATTAGATTTTATCATCAGTGATTGAAAGGCAAGATTGGAATTAGCATGTACTGTATGTGAATTCTTCGCACTTACTTTGAACTTCCAGAACTTAAACAATGGTCAGCTTACCGCAAAAGCAGCAAGACCCATAAATACCAATGCTAAAGATTTGTCAAAGTACTTAATGCACGAAATTTTTCACTTTAAAAACTTTCCATGGTGGATGCATAGTGTACCATTATCCCAGGTTCGACACCTAACGGGACCGAAAAGAAGCCTTACCTTGTACCTGTAGTCCGAGGTTTGGTTCCCTAGGTCATAGGAAGTTTGAATTCCTCGGAAAACTATAGGTCCTGGCAGCATAACCCTTGCCATCCTTGTGCCTCAAAACTCATAAACAAATAAAACTTCCCGTTTCTGTTCTTCTGTAATAAAATGAATGTCCACTTTTAAATTCTATCAACCCTTCACCCTTTCTTCTGATGGATCTTAGTCCTATACTGTCTCATTTGATCCTTTGAAGTTCTTCAATTCTTGTAATCTTGCTTCAAAGCAAGGGGTCGTACATTATACATAGCCAAGGTCAATAACAAGTGGTAGCCTAGGCCATTCCGGTGATTCTTAGCACACTCCCTGCACTCGTGCCATGCTGATTGCTGCCCTGAATAGGAGCACTCCATCCCCCGGAGATTAGGGATATGGTTTTTGGTGTATTAGCATATTGGAGGAATTAGCCATAATTTCACCATATTGGTTAGACAGGTTGGTAAATTACCTTTCGCCTTTCTATTCATAATGCAAATATAAATTTGCTTTATAAGAAGAAAGGCCTGCCTGCACCACTGAAAAGACAAGGTTGGACACTTGCGTGCTGTCCCACATCCAGTTCCATGCATTGCCACATACGTTCAGCATGCAAGTCTCCTACCAGTTAGATAAGAACAGAAAGGCAGCAGAATGTGTAATAACTGAAACTAGTGGAAAAAGCTCTTACATTTTATGACTTAAGGACAATTTTAGATGGTCTTACGCGTAGATCTGCACTTCTCCAAGGGATTCAGACATTTTGCGCATTAGGAATCAAACTTTAAATGAAATTAAGCTTTATTCAAACAGATAGAATGATTGACATGGAGTGATAATGATTTACAATTTATCAGTTGTATTGATTCGTTTGGGAAGCAAGGGGTTGAAATTGTGGGGTCTGAACAAACTCCAGACTAAGATTGGTAAAAAACAGTTGCGTAATACTCTCAACGTTCAAATCCAGGTTTTCTGTTTATCAGGCAAACACCTTACCTTTAAAGTATGGGAAATTTTTCTTATCATAGCCGATGGTGAGGTAATGTTAAATAAATTACTCGCAAAGAAAAGAATGATTTTACAGAGCCTGGTGGGAACCGAGTCCACGACGTCTTGGTATCCGGTCAAGGACCCTTTCAACTGAGCTACAGACGACCAATCATTCTCCTCTTTGCGAGCACATATAAAACTTCACTATAAACAAGTTTTTAAAATGGGGCAGTGCCTGCACTGCCTTTTAAACCAAATCAAATTAATGTGAAAGAAGTGAACATCCAAAAAGTGAGACTAGCATGATATTACGGTACAAGAAAATTTTCTCATCACAGCCGATGATGTAATAATATCAGATAATAAATGACTTAACAAAGAAAAGATTGTAGCTCAGTTCGAAGAGCTCTTGGCCAGATACCAAGAGGTTGTAGGTTCAGTTCTCACCAGCAGGGCCGGTGCTAGCTAACTTGGTACCCTAGGCAAACGACCTGTGCCCCCGTCCCTTCAAGAAAATCGATCTACCAACAGATTTTAAATTGAAAATAGTGATATGCTTATATACGTAAAAAATCTGTAGATAAATTGTTAAGTATTACCTATATGCTTAAGAATTTGTCTCTGTTATCATATAGTATTAAGCACCTTAAAATTCTAACATGATGCCACTCCACCGATATAGTATCCTTAGGCAGTTGCCTAGTTCACCCTATCGTTGCGTCGGACCTGCCAACCAAGCACTATGAAATCATTCTTTTCCTTGAAAATAATTTATCGTCTAATATTACTACATCATCGGCTATAATGAGATTTTTTGCCTTACTTTAATGTCACTCTAGTCTCAATTTTCGATTTGCTTCTCTTACGTTGATTTGATTTGGTTTAAAAAGCAGTCCAGGCATTGCCCCATTTGAAAAACTCGTCTTTAGTGAAGCTTTATGGGCACTCGCAGAGGGGAGGATCATAGGTCGTCTGTAACTTAGTTGGAAGAGCCTTGGCCGGATACCAAGAGGTCGTGAGCTCAGTTCTCACCAGGCATCGTGAAGTCATTATATTCTTTGTGAGAATTTATCATCTAACCTTACCTTTATGTTGTCACAGGACGTTCATGGAAGAGAGTATCTTGTTGCGTTTTGTTTTGTATCATGGCTAATGTGCATAACAAATATCTAACAAATCTGTTTAAATTACTGCACTAGTGTGGCCCCGTATTTATGAGAGCCCCATTAAACTGGATTCGATCAATAAGGTTACCATTTATTTACTCATTGTATGTGAATATATTAGGAGTTAAGAAATTTAAGCTCACTAATGTAGATAGGATATATTGCAAATCTTACCACAGTCAGAAGTTCTGCTGATTTTGGTTAAGTAAGCATATCTGGCTAGCTTACTCAAAGGTAAAAGATAGTGCCTATTACGAATTTTGTGTTCTCTTTCACCCCATGAAAGGCCCTGCGGTGGCGCAGTGTGGTAACGCGTTCTCCTATTGCGCGGCTAATCCGGGTTCGACTCCCAGCAGTGCAAAAAGAACGCTTACTCAGAGATCTCATAAAGATCGCACTGCTCACTGTAGTCCGGGGTTTGGTTCCCTAGGCCTTAAGAGGTTCGGATTCCTCGGAAAACAGTAGGTCCCGGCGCAGCATGACCACTGTAGTCTTTGAGCCGTAAAACCAAAAAACAAACAAATCACCCCATGAAGTTGTTTTGAGATGGACACAAGCCACAGGTCAACTTGTTTCAAAAGAATTTAATAATTGGAAGAAGACATTGGAGAAGTTTAGCCAATATGAAGCTTTTCTCTATTATAAGGAATCAGTTCTCAAAGGCGATGAATTTTAAGGGTCATGGAAGGAAAAA
>QLNU02007039.1:7464-20513 GCA_006491805.2 Dysdera silvatica | reverse complement strand
CATTTGTGTATATAATATTCTTTACCATTAATAGATTGTCAAAGCTGTATTGCTTTAAAAGGTTTCGGACACAAAATATAGATAAAGACTGAAAAATTGCAAAATTATCGTTATATGCAGGCTCATTCAAAACAAATTATCGTTATAGACAGAATTCACTGTATTTCAAGATATGAAATGCAACATCCGCCTTTATCATTTGAGAAAAAGTATCTAAATTTATATAATGTGTATAAATTTATAATGTGATTGAAAATTTCACATCGTCATTTTCCGTACTTAGAAGTATATATGTGTATTTTGTTTTCAGTAAGGGGGAGTTCAAGTATTAAGTAAGCACCTTTAGGAGGAAGGGCAGTTGCTGTTGTGCTTATTTTCCTGTGTTAGACAATGTTAATTATTGCTTAACAGTGGGGGAGGGATATGAAATGGCCATAACATTGCTTACGTAATATTTGAACACTTACTAACTTATTTCCTAAAATATATAATTGCACAGGCTTAATTTATGCTAGAAAGGAACCCAGAAAAATGTCTAAGTTTCCACAAAACCTTAATCCATCCCTGTCTTTTAACGAATTAACTATTAAAATATAATAACAGAACATGATAATAATGACATGTGACACTGTATCGCTCCACATAGTGGGTCGATTTTTCCTTTAAGTGTGGGGAATGAAGTAGTTGCCCGCCTAGAGCGCCCAGTTTGCTTGCACCGGATCTGTATATGGGGCACCAAGCACCCGTGAATTGTTCTATATATATAAATAGCTCAATGGGGCAAGTGGGGCCACGCCCCTGCTGGCTCCGGCTTGGCTACAGACCTGCTTGTAGCACATCTGATTAGTAGTTAACCAATGTAACGAAGGTCGTGAAGAAATTAGTAATTCCGTTCTGTTAAAAATAATATTTATTAAAAGCTTTAAATGTTTAGAATACTTAATTACGACGCCAAAAGATGGAATAATTATAACGCGACGTTAAAAAAAAAATTTTACAGCACCTTTTTGGCGGAGCCTCCGGTAATCACGTGTGCGCAAGTTGATGGTTTATGGACGACTAATTGTTATTTGAAAATTCGGAATGCAGTTGCATATATTGTTACCAGATAGGAAAAGTTAAATTAAGCATGACATTTGAAAAATATCAAATAAAAGGAAACAATTTGGCATGTTGCCAATTTTTTAAATTGTAATTATTAAATTTGTGTTTCTTGGTTTTCCAAGTGACTAGAGTTAAGGAAGCCATTTTAACGAATATACGGTTTTTCTATTGTTGAATCCTACAGTATAAATATATGCTGTTTCTATTTCGAATGGGAGAATAAACTCTTTTTATGCCTTCGAATCTCTACCTCAGGCCATCCTATACAATTTTTTCAGAGGGGGTACCCTTGCCCGTATCCGGGAGTGGGGGACTTAGGAACTTGTTCCATTCGAACTAAATTTGTAATAGGACCGCAAAAATGCGGCCATATGCATAAGCGTACGCAGAAAGTTCATAAAGGGATAATATGCTTAATGGGGGGGTTTACAGCGCTACAATTCATATATTCATATGTAAATATATACAGATTCAATTTGCAATTAGGTTGCAACCCCCCACCCCGAACGTACGCCAGTATGCATATGTAATTAGCACCTGTCAAATTTAGCAAAGGGAGGGAAAGTACCTCTCAAACCTTAAATAATTATCAAAATTTTGGAAAAAAGATCTCGTTTTGTAAGCCATTAATTTGAGAATACGTTAAAGAAAAAAAAATTATATAGAAACAATTTTCTGTAAAAGGGGCAGTGGTGCACCCAGAATTTTTTTTGGGGGGGGGATGTTTCAGCCATAAGTTAGAGGGGGTAAATTACTTTTACTAAAACTCGAACTTTATGCAGGGCTGTGCTTAGTGGGTGGTGATCTGGGCGGCCTCTCAGTGCCGCTAAAAAAATGCAAGGTAAGCACTAGGAAATAAGTTTTTGGCGGCCCTTATATACTTACCCAGAGTGTTTGGTCAATCGACCTCTTGTGCGTAAAGTTATATTTCCCATAACGCTAATAAAATTGTGTTCAAAATAAATATACACGTTATTATCTAAATGCGTTAGCATCGGTAGATTATGCATGTTATCATATTTACTGTGGTGTCCTTATAGCCACTACAGAGACCCACAGTTTCCGACAAAAAAGCACTTATCGCAAAGTTCTGAGAAGCAGAAATGTATAATTGTTATCGTACCTGGTTTTCCTAGGTTTATAATGGCAGTAGACGTAAATAAAATCTTTTCATTTAACCACAACATTGAAATTAAGCAAGAAATGCCAAGTGATTAATATATATCCCGCTTTTATGTTTGGACTATGAAGCCCTTTTTATTTTATAATGTTAAACTTCGGTCAGTATTTTTTTTTATCGTTGTGCTGGGTGAAAATATTTGAGTAGACCCCCTAACGTCAAAGTCGCTCCCAATATGTATGATTGGCGCAGCATAGCCCAGATGCTCTGCGCCATGGGCAAAAAAGCCGTAAACAACCAACCACAACCTAACATGCAAGCCACGCAACGATGTTTTTTCCAAAATCGAGGTTTTGACCTCAACCTTTGATGCGCCATTACAGCGGAGGGGATACCAAAATTTCAAATTTTGATGCCAAACCACAAGCGCAAAATTTATGTTACGTCTTTGAAATAAATTAGAATTTTTTCATTTTATTTTTTGTATTAAGGGCTTTCTTCTTTACGATAAAAGTGACATCTTTTGGCTCACATTATTTTGTGCATCTTTTGCCCCGTACCAATGTCTTGATACGGCCTTGGGACGCCCCTGCGCCCTCTCTTTCCGCGATCACCTTTTCTTCACTCGTTTGTAATTCATCTTTACAACTGACACAAAATGGTACCTGTAACCATCTAGCATAAGTGAAAAAACAAAGACCGAGAAACGAATTTGAAAAACGCCGGCTGATTCATGTTCTACCCACACAACCCGGCAAAATTCCTACATAGTTCCCGGTCAAAGTTTGCGTCACATGAAATTTTTGTGGGACTTTTTGCCGCAAAAAATATAAATCTAGCGGTTTTTATTTATTTATGTTAGTAATATATTAAATTACTTTTACTAGATTTTATATTAAAAATGTAACATCTAACGGTTTTTATTTGGAAAAGGAAGGTTTTACAAGCGCCTAGCGGGTTTTTAATGATATGAGTTGGCAACACTGCGACTCGCTGGCTTTGTAAAAAAACAAAACTTTATATTCCAACATGTCTGTATAACATACCACTAAAGTGTTAATGTTAACATTACAATGAAATAAAACCATTGTGAGAAAAGTGCTACGAATTCTGAAAGAATGCAAAGTTTGAAAGTTCTGTGTGTGTGTGTAATGTAACCCCCACACTTGTACAAAATGTTAATATTTCTAATACTGTAATATGTAATTAATGTATCAGTATATGTATATCCATTGCTAAAAACATATCATACGTGTTAAATTACAATACAGTTATAAGTGCTAATTGTAATAAAAACATTATTACAATTTTCTTCAAGGTTATCGCAAAATAATTAATTCATTCATAAATTGATAATTTCAGTATTTTTTAAATAACCATGTCATATTATATAAAATGTAATAATATGAACAGCAGTGGTAGTGAACCCAGATGTTTCTCAGCAGAGGGTGGGGGTTGACCATGCTAAAAATGAATTCTTTGTAAAATATTTGTTATTTTAAAGCACCTTGTATGCGAAAAATCCGGCTTTAGGGGGCTTCTACCCATTAACTCCACCATGGGTGCGCCCCCCCTTTTTTTTGGCCAGTTGTACACTTTGATTAGATAATATGCAAGTTGATGGGGGGTGAGTCTTAGACTTATGGGGGCCCCCGCTACACATCACCGTTGTCAATGTTCCAATAACGGTAATGGAAGTAAAATTTTTGTAATACAACGTGGAAAGCACATTGCTTTTTGTTTTTCTATGCGTGTTGAAATTAAAATGAAATTTAAATTCAAAATAGACGGCATTGTAATCATAGGCGTAACCAGGGGTGGTTTTGGGGGTTGTAACCCCCATCGCAATGAAATTTTGTATATTTAACATAGGAATATATGAGTTGTAGCTCTGTAACCCCTCCCTTATGAATTTCTGCCTACGCCACTGATCATAATAATAGTCTATATTTATAATTTATTCCTAAAGCAGCATCATAAATATACAAAACTAAATTATACATTTGAAAAGAATATGTAATTGTTAAGCTGCTATTCAAATTGAGAAAATTGTTGATTGCGGATACACAACACTAGCAAAATCATTTTAATAAATCTTACTTTTAATTTAGTAATTTCTTTCGAAACGAATTTCATTCCCAATGCAGTTATTTAGATAGAATAGTATGATTTTTTTTTTTTGATTTTTTTTGCGGTTTTGGATTATTTTCTTTGCTTATGATTATTTCCATTATTTACTTTCAAACTTGCGACTTTTCTCTTAAAGTTGATTAAGCGTTAAATGTTTTCTAAGGATTCTAATTTTTGCAACGAATACGGTTACACAATCGTCATATTTGGCGCAGTATAGCCCAGATGCTCTTGCGCCATAAAAAAGCCAAACAATCAATCAAACACAATCGTCACAACAATTACATAATAGTTTTCTTGATATGATTTTATTTCATTTACGTAATAATAATCGCAGAATGCCCATCATTTGGTAATTGCAAAAAAAGAATAATCCATCTAAAATTATTAAAAACAGAAAAAAACAGGGTTCAGGCATGAAACGGCACTCGTTCTGCAAAATGTCAACAAACAAACAAAATGGCGTCTCGCAAGTAATCAAAGATCGTAAACTTGCGATTAAATACAAACAATTATGATCAACTACAGCCACCAAGTAAAAAATCGTAAGTGGTGTGGCGCTAACGGAAAAGCACCAACAATAATAATAATAATAAAATATTTCACGATTTGGAAAACATGCTTTGTAATTGTAATAAATCGTAAGTTTCCAAAGTTCAAATGTTTTAATGACTAATATAATTTTTAGAATATTTTATTACAGCTGCCAGCACTGAAGCCGTAACTAGGGAGGCGGGAATAAGAAACTATGCAAAAACGACTAAATTGCATTAGGTTGCAACGATTATTTATCTTATTTGGGGGTCGCTGAAGACCTTTCAAGAAGTCTCAAAACTTTTGTTACATACTATCCATTTCTGGACATATAATCCACAAAATCACGAACAATCAAAAGGAACAGTTCTTGGATGTCCTCAATAATTTTTAAGGATCACACACGGTCCTCTATCAAAAACGTTTGAGAACAGCTGAGTTAACGGGTGAAAATATCGTAAAGGGAGTACGAGGAAAAGAATTTACGATGTTTTGACGTCACAAAGCTACGATAATATTTACGATAAAATCTGGCCCATTTGGCAACACTGCTCCATTGGAAACAAAAATAAAACATGGTGGAAGGAAGATGAATTCTCTAACTATCTACAATTCGCAGCAACGTTTACAGCGGTGGGAATTCAAATTAAATTCGAGATTTCCCGAGCTGCCGTATTTAAGGATTCGCAATGATGTAGATGACGAAGGCCCACCTATGAATTTTCACTTTATTACGGATTATCAGTCTAGCTGCGTCCGACTACATGTAGGTGAACAACCTGTGGTAGGTTGTGAGTGTTCAGGTGCATGCGGATCTAGGAAGAGAAATAATTTATGTTGTCCAGCGTTAGCTGATTGCAAATTTGCGTACAATGATAATTGTTTATTAGTACTTCAACCCGGAAATCCAATTTATGAGTGTAACACGCGTTGCTTGTGCGGGCCTGAGTGTTTGAATCGAGTAGTTCAAAAAGGACAAACAATCCGATTGGAAATTTTCAGGTGAGTTTATGATGGCCACTATACGTTGACGTTAATAAATAATTGAAAATCTGTTTATTTTCTGTGTAATTACGGTGTGAGAACACGGCTAGTTTTAAAAACAGTAATGGGCGTGGCTGCACTTAATTTTTAAATGTTTGTATTTTTATAAATTCAAATGCTTTGGGAACTATTATAAATGTTCGGTTTCTCGTGCTACCACCCGTTGCTTAAAATTGGACATCTTTTTTGCTTTACTCGCTTGGTCATTAACAATTAAACGGCAGTTTAAATTTTTTGCGTATATATTTATCAGGATTTTACTTACGATTATGTATACTGTATTTTTATGATTAAAATCCAAAATCATAAAACGGATGAAGCGTTGAAGATAACATAAACAAATGTTCGTAGTTGAATATTTGCTCTGTTAATATGTGGATACAAAGGTATGCTGAAATCCAAAATTTGTCTTCTAATTATCCATGGACTGGTTACTGATTTTTTCTGGCCAATTTTGTCTGGTAGTCAAAATGACTACCAGACAAAATTGGCCGCCAGCCAACGATTTCCCCAGGCTGGGGAAAAGAAGAAAAAGGGGAACAAAAAGTAAAATTTCAGATTGACCGCCAATGTAAAAGTTTAGGGGGACATCCAAACCTTAGGGGGAGCCAGAATTAAGAAAAGTTGCCATTTTATTAACATTTCTTGGGGCCACAAAATATTTAGCGGGGGGAGGCCAGGCCTGTCCTATCCCCTCTTCCTAGGGGCCTGGATGGATAAGAGGGGCCCCCAAAAGTGATTAGGTCCAAGGACTACAAACACGTTAGGACATCGCTGCCTATTATTGTGACATAAAACTCACCAGACAAATTTTGGTACCACTGCCAGACAGTTTGGAACTTTATGCATGTATGCAATATACATAAAATTGCAATTTATTTCAAATTATTGGGGGCCTGGGCCCATATAACTCTATGCCTATGCATGGTGCTAGGTTTAATTCCAAAGGCTGCTCGGATTCCTTGAAAAACTGGAGACGTATTCCTTAAGAAGACCCAAATAAAGTTTAAAAAAATAAACCCGTGTGGAGTGAAAGACCACACCCCAGAAACTTCACTGTTTGGAAATGTAAAATAAGAAAATCCAGGTTTTCAAATTTATTACCATACCGAAAACCATCTACAGTAGCACCCAGATTCTCCAAAATAAAGGACAACTTAATGACGGTGCAGACTGACCTTTGCCGTTCTGGCGCCATAAAAATACGACCAGCCAATGACCCAATTTCTCTCATATAATCCAAAAATTCAGTTTTCAGTGTAAGTATGTAATGAAACTACAGCACTTATCCAAAGTCACACGTTTAACTTGTAACTGAGGATGTTCGGCTCTGAAACTACTAAGGGTGTTCTACCGTACTTTTTCATTAAAAAAAAGCTATGATCTAAATCTTCATGTTGCTATTGTGTTTTGTTCAAAATGTATTTTTCATTGGGAGATTAAATCCGTAGTTTTTCCATCATTACGCGTACAGGGCCTGTGTGGCGCAAGGGCGATCACAAGAATCATTACACCCCAAAAATATATTTTTTCACTGTAAAAAATTCCAACTTTCATGATAAATGAAGGGTGTTATTCCAAGACCATGGCAAATTCTGTCCCCGACCTCCCCCCTCCAAATCAAAGTCTGTATTCACCCCTGGTGTGATAGTCAAGTAAATGATGATAAATTTGAACAGTGGTAGTTTTGTGATGGTACTTGTTTATTAGTTTCGTGCAATGTATCACTATATGATTTATTTATTATCAAATCTTTGTTAAGCATTAGTTATTTGAATCGGTGAATCCGCATCGATTGCCACTCTTTGTTAATGGGAGGGAAATTTTTCCTTAGCTCTTATCCTAATTTTTATGTTGTGAGAAACGCCGTGAAGTTCAAGCATATTTCGTCCTTACAGGACTTCTAGGCATGGGCGGGCTGGGCCACCGACCAACTGGTTCGTGGGCCAGTGCACTCTCCGATAATCCAAGATATGCCCCCTTTGAGAGGACCCAGTCCGCCCCTGCTTCTGGGCTAATAGAATGAATCATGAAAACAGTGTCTGCATGGGTTATAGACAATGAGGGTGTTACAAGCTCAACTTCCATATTATAGTATATATGATTCCATTGGGCACGCTATGACCATCCTTGCTTCTGAAGCAAAACTTCAGGAATTGGAAGAGGAACTAGACAAGATCAAATGGGACATTGTAGGACTCAGTGAAATTAGAAGAAAAGGTGAAGAGTTGGTGGAACTGAAAAGCGGACATTTGTTTTATTATAGAGGAACGGAAACTGGAAGAACAAGTGGTGTTGGCTTCTTAATCAACAAAAGAATTAAAGACTGTCTTCTGGAAGTTGAAAGTACATCAGATCGAGCAGCGAGGCTTGTTGTTCAACTAACCCAGCGATACCAACTTCAAATAGTACAGGTATATGCACCAACATCAAGCCATACCGACGAAGAGGTTGAAGAATTTTATGAAGAAATCAAAGAGTTACACACCAAAGGGAAACAACATATCAAGCTCATCATGGGGGATTTCAATGCAAGAATTGGACAACAGGAACAAGGAGAGACATCGGTTGGTAAATACGGATATGGGGAAAGGAATGAACGTGGCGATCAACTCATCGAATTTGCAGAAGCTGAAAACCTTAGCATCATGAATTCATTTTTTAAGAAGAAACCGCAAAGAAAATGGACATGGAAACACCCAAATGGGGGAACTAGTGAAATTGACTATATCCTGGCAAACAAGAAATCAATTATTGAAGATTGCAGCGTACTGAACAGATTTAATACTGGAAGTGATCATCGAATGGTGAGATGTAAAGTGCACTTAAATACTAAATTAGAACGACAGAAGCTCATTAGGAAACAAGTAAGTAAGAGGGTGGATTTAATGAAACTGAAAGCAAATACCGAGGCATTCAAGTTGGAATTAAAAAATCGCTTTTCTGCACTGGAAGGACTTATTGAAGAAATTGATATCTCAGAAGCAAATGAAAACATTGTTAAGACAATAGTTGAAACTGCTGGGGAAATTGGTGGTGTAACCTGTAAAAAGCACAATAGCAAATTATCTGAGAAGACGAAACAGCTCATGAAAAGGCGAAGAGATATGAAGGTGGACAATCAAAATACCAGTTCCAGGATTGAGTACATAGAACTTTGTAAAACTCTGCGCAAAAGCATGAAAGAAGACATAAGAAAATTCAACTGTGAGCTAGTAAGGAAAGCCATTGAAAATAACAAGAGCCTTAGGGTTGTTAAAGGAAGTTTATCTGTTGGGAAGAAACACATCATTGCATTAAAAGGAGAGGATGGCACCGTAACAAGAAATAGGGAAGAAATACTTAGAAGAGTTGAAGAATTCTACAAAAAACTATATGAAAGTAACAGTGGATTAAACGAAGACATTGAAATAGTCGAAGGAACAGCTCCTAAAATCTTAAAAGAAGAAGTTTCATTTGCAATAAAAAATATGAAGAAAGGAAGAGCCCCTGGTGATGATGGTATTACATTAGATATCCTAAAAGAAGCTGGAGAATATGTAGAAGACATACTTGCAAAATTCTTTACCAAATGTCTTAACAGCGGTAACATACCAAACCAATGGGATTCTGCAACAGTAATTCTTTTGCATAAAAAAGGTGATAAAGAGGATTTGAAAAATTACCGACCAATTAGCTTGTTACCTGCTATTTATAAAATCTTCACAAAAGTGCTAACACATCGCCTGCAGAAAAAATTAGATGCAGCTCAACCAAGAGAACAAGCTGGATTTCGAAGTGGATTCAGTACAGTGGACCATATTCAAGTATTAAGAGAATTAATTGAAAGAACACATGAATATGAACTTCCATTGTGTGTTGCATTTATTGACTATGAGAAGGCCTTTGACTCTATTAAAACATCAGCAGTCATCAACTCTTTAAGATCAACAGACATTGAGGATGTGTACATTGACATGGTGAAACGTGTGTATAAAAATGCAAGTGCAAAATTTCGGTTACATAAAGATACCAAAACTATCAAACTTGGCAAAGGGGTGAGGCAGGGAGATACCATTTCTCCAAAACTTTTTACTTCAGCTTTACAGATGATTTTTCAGCTGATAAATTGGAATAACAAGGGAATAAAAATAAATGGTGAATATTTAAATCATTTGCGGTTTGCTGATGACATTGTTATTTTTTCAACGAACCCATCAGAACTCCAAGACATGGTACAGGAGCTCTCAACTAGAAGTAAAGAAGTTGGACTCAAGATGAACCTACAAAAAACTAAGATCATGTTCAATAATTTTGTAGAGGAAACAAAAATACAAGTTGACAACATTGAGCTAGAAATTGCTGATTCATATATTTACCTTGGCCAGCTGATTTCAATGGATGGCAACATTATGAAAGAACTCAACAGACGTATTAAACTTGGCTGGAGTGCATTTGGAAGAAACAGTTTTATCCTGAAGGGGAAATTGCCTTTGTGTCTAAAAAGAAAGGTCTTCAACCAGTGTGTATTGCCAGTCCTCTCTTATGGATCAGAGACATGGAGTCTAACAGTTGGAGCAATACGAAAGTTACAGACAACGCAAAGGAGCATGGAGAGGTGCATGCTTGGAATAACTAGGAGAGATCGAAAAAGAAACACTTGGGTGAGAGAGCAAACTAGAGTAGAGGACATCATTGTTAAAGTAAAAGGACTGAAATGGCGATGGGCTGGGCATATTGCAAGAAGAACTGATCAACGATGGACAACAGAAATTCTGAACTGGATTCCAAGAGACCACCGAAGACCTAGAAAACGTCCTCAAACTAGATGGGTGGATGAAATAAGAAAACAGGTTGGGGTGACGTGGAAACGAATGGCCCAGGATAGACTTGTGTGGAAAGCATTTGGAGAGACCTTCATCCAGCAGTGGATAGATAATGGTTGAATATGATGATGATGATATATGATTCCATTGGAATTGGTGTTACAACCTTCATCAACACATACTCCATGCGTATATCAGCGAGTAGATGTAATTACTCGTGAAATTTGTGAAAAGAGGAGGAGAGAAAATACCTCTCAAATGTTAAATAATTATCAAAGTTTTAGCAACAAGGTCTTATTTTGTAAGCCACTAATTTGAGAATACTTTAAAGAAAAATAAATTAGATAGAAACAATTTTCTCCAAAAGGGGCAGTGGTGCACCCAGAATTTTTTTTTGTGGAGGAGGGTATGTTTCACCCGTAAATTAGAAGGGGGTAAATTACTTTTACTAAAAAATCAAACTTCATGTAGGGCTGTGCTTGGGTGAGCTGGGCGGCCTCTCAGAGCCACTAAACAAATGCAAGGCAAGCACCAAAAAATAAATTTTTGGCGGTCCTTATATACTTTCCCAGAGTATTTGGTCAATCGACCTTACGTGTGTGAAGTTATATTTCTCATAATGGTAATGAAGCTTTTAAATGGTGGTCCAAATAAATGCAGTCGAAACCGCGTATAAGCAACTCGCATATATGCAAAAAATATCGAGCCTCAAATTTTCTCTTATCTTTTTAATGTTATCTAAACACACTTAATTGTGATATGCAAATACTTTTGAAGCCAAACAAATGTTTTATTACAATATCTAAGCCGGATATATGCAAAACAAGTTTTCATCCACAGTAAATGTTTAGCTGGCAACCCTTATTCTTAAGGATTGTCTTACCACATTGGAAATGGTTGTCAACCCTTGTCGAAGTTTCATTTACTAGTTTATTTACAGCCTTGTTTACGTCTTCCTCTGCTTTTCTGTGTTCGGAATCGTTGTTAAAATTTGTTTTTTTAATGGTGCCGGTCTGGTAAAGAAGCTGTTTTTGCTCTGATACTTTTGCCAGATTGAAATCAAACAATTTTCATATGGACAATGTTAATACTTTAACAAATCAAATCATTAATCAATCAGAACATCCAGGTGTACAAAGAAATTTAATTGATTTTTCCCATTAATACAGTGCATATGTTTATGTAAGCACTACTACATTACTTCCTGTTATTTTTATTAATAGATTTATTAATAGTACTGTACATTATAAATATTGAAATAAATAATGTATATTGTTAACGCCAACATATAGTTTTGGCGAGAAACTAGCCCTGGAGCAAACCCCGCCAATTTGTTACTTTTAAGTTGTCTTGCTCGAGCCTTCGAAGGACCCCACTGCAATGACAGAGCGGTGCAGGACATTGTCAAATTAATGTCATAGTATCAACCTAAGGACGCGATGTCCAACATTCCCCTAAATACAAGGTCTGTAGTGTATAGTTTAATATTGTAAAATATGTAAATAAATCTATTATACAATCCACAGGTGCAGTTAGCGGTGGGGGGGATGGGGACCTGCCCCCCAATGATGGTACTAAGGTTCCATATCCCCCTCAATTCCAAACAAAATACCTTCTACTGGTATTTTGTCCCCCAGTTCTGAGAAGCGAAATTTATAATTACATTGTGCTGTTTTTTGTGTTTATAATGCCGTAGTAAACCTAAATAAAATCTTTTCATTTATCCATAACATCGAAAGTAAGCAAGAAATGCTGCTGTGTTTAGCTGTGTGTGTACCCTAGCTGTGTTTAGAAATGTCTATTTTTAATTTAATTATCTTCTCTTTACCTTTGGCGTTTGGACCAGTGAAGAACTGTGTGTATTTTGTTGTGTTAATCCCCCTCAGTATTTTTTTGTTATCATCGTGCTAGGTTAAACTATTTTTGTGGGCCGATAACGCTGTAAGCACGCTCCTAATTTTATAATACAACGACGATTTTTTCTTTCTTCCATAAGCGTACGCAGAAAGTTCGTAAGCTGGGGTTATGGAGCGACAACTCACATATTCCTATGTTAAATACACAATTTTACAGCAGGTGTTACAACCCCATCAACATCCCTCAGCGTACGCCACTGCTTTCTTCAATATCAGATTTGGGGTTTTTTAAACCCCAACTCCTTTTCTTGGTTGCACCAATAAAAAAAAAGGGGCGGGGAGACTATAAAAATTTAATTTTTGATGGCAAAATTACAAGCAACAATTTAAAAAAAGATGTCTGAAGACAAAATTATACTTTTTTCATTTATTTTTGTATTATGTATTTATATTTAT
>QLNU02007033.1:34574-62793 GCA_006491805.2 Dysdera silvatica | reverse complement strand
TCCGATCAAACTTCATTTCCAGCATCAAAAAGGATGTCAAGTCCGGACTGAATCGTTTTGGTCCAATTTGGGTTAAGGCTTACGCCAGTATTCCCAGCTATGAAACTGCGGACCTTCACGCAAAGGCTACTGCCGTGGATGGACAGAACGTTTCAGCTCTAATCCCACTATCCTTCTTAATCCGCTTCGCAAATAAATATCTGGTAACGGAATGACAACTGTTTTAGGACTCTAGATGCACTTCGACTAGAGCTCGGACATTTTTGCCTAAAGTTAGTGTCAACACACACATCTCCAATAAGTTTATCGCGTATTTTTTCACAGATCATGGCCCATTTCCAAAATACCTTCATCGGTTCAAACTTAGAGATTCACCTCTCTGCCTTTGTGGTGCTATTGAAGATGCGGAGCATTATGTATTCGACTGCAACTCAACCAGTCAATTCCATCTCTCAAGATATCTTTTGAAAACCGACCAATCAGGATCTCTGCGTTGATAGTCAACTCCCGCTCGCAATTTTTTCTTGGCCACTGTATTAGTTTTGCTGCCATGGTTGTCTCCGAGTGAATTTGCGGATGGCTACTCTCCTGCCTTTATGACTGGGGTTGGGCTTCCCTTGTCACTGCATTTATATCATTGAACTTCCTCCGCTTTCGAAATCCTAGTTTTTCTCATAACTTTTTGCATTGGGACGTTTCACAATCTAACTGTTTCACTATTACAGCCATATAATTGCTTATTGCTAACTAAACTGAATTTGCTTTAATTCTTTAACTGCTGGTCTTGTATATTGACCCGTGTCCTTTTTGTAATTCTTCGTTACTGTATATTTTAAGTTAGTTTAACTTGTTTATTAATATACTATTAACTGTATATATATTACTGTATATTTTACGTTTGTTTACTTTGTTTATTCATGTAATATTAACTATATATATATATAAAACATATATTACTGTACACTGTACTGTTATATTATTGCTGTATTTGTTATGGATGTTTAACCTTATCATACAACCCTGAATTTAACCATTCTCTGGTGTATTGTTACGTACTTGAAAATATCACACTCTTTCCGACTGAATTATCTTGGCTAAAACTCGTAAGAACAAACCATGTAACCATTTATAACCATATCTGTCCTGACCAAAATAAATGCTGTCGGTTGGTCTGGGTGGCCTGTGGGCCTCCTCTCGGGTGAGAAGGGAAATTTTTTCCCAGTCGTCCCAATCGCAACTTCAAACCTTATGGTAAGCAGGTCGACCTGGGTCGTGCAAGGTATGCGCCTTACGAGAGGACCCAGTCCGCCCCTGAATATAGCGAAATGGCAGAGATAATACTGATTGCGAGTTTGTTGTTTGTGCTGATTGAAAGTTTTGGAGAAATGGTATCTCCCTGCCTCACCCCTTTGCCAAGTTTGATAGTTTTGGTATCTTTATGTAACCGAAATTTTGCACTTGCATTTTTATACACACGTTTCACCATGTCAATGTACACATCCTCAATGTCTGTTGATCTTAAAGAGTTGATGACTGCTGATGTTTTTATAGAGTCAAAGGCCTTCTCATAGTCAATAAATGCCACACACAATGGAAGTTCATTTCTACTCATAAATAGAAAGCTCAGCCTGCACCACTTGAAGGCGGGGTAGGACACTAGGTTACTGGCCTGGCCGGTTCCACACATCGTCACATACGTTCAGCGTGTGGGTCTCCTTCCAGTTAGATACCAGCAACCCTTTTGCAGGCCATATATATATATATACTGGACCTGTGCCCAAATTTCAGTAATTGTGGTAAGCTCCGATCCATCATTATATTCTTTTGTTAACATGTTGGGTAATGTTCATATACCACGTTTGGTGAAGTTAACATAAAGAGTCTTCGTCAATCCTTTATTTATGGATAGGATTTTGAAGTCTCTGGCGACTTATTTAATGGCAAGTTTGATAAAAATTATTTACATTTAGTAAACATTATGTAACCTTATTGTAATTAATTAATAATGTTCGTTAAATGTTATCAGTAAATAGCGATTACATAATTTTTATCAAATGTAAATAATTTTTATCAAACGCACCATTAAATAAATCGCCAGGGACTTCGAAATCCTGCCGATAAATGAAGGTTTGATGAAGACAATGTCAATTTCACCAAACATGATATATGAACATTACCCAACACGATAACAAAAGAATATAATGATTATAATTATATTATAAATATTAACATTATATTCGGTAAGCTTTGTTAAAGTCTGCATTATATTTTTAAGTAGTATTTTTTCTAATGATATCTTCAAATTTTCACGAAATATCGATTTTTTTTGTTTCAATTTCTATTGAGTCCAACAGTGCAGGATTAAGACTATTATGAGCCGCAGGCTGAAAGGATAGAATTTGGCCCTCCAATATTTGATCAATAAATCATTATTCTTTTTCTTTGAAATTCATTGTCTTGAATGGTTAAGTTTACCAATAATAAAAATTTCACGAACATTCGAAAATAAACAAGATTAAAATAAGGCTTAAATTTATATAACACCTAGGCGCTTCAGGACGCCTAGGGGTAAGGCCCAAAATTTCTAGGAATAAGGGCCGGACCTACTTGCCCTATAGGTAAATCTAGCACTGAACTCAAACTTTTTCATAGATCATGCATTTTAGAGAATACAGTAAAACCTCTCTACAACACTATTATACGGACCGAGAAAAATTATCGTTGTAGAGGGATTTATCGTTATATCGGATATCGTTGTAGGGAGGTTTTACTGTATAAAGGAAATTAATGTTTTATAAATTTTATTATTAAATACTATATTTTTATTATTACATATTTTTATACGTTTTCCTAAAAATGTATTAAATAAGGTAACAAAAAGAACGCAGATTTTAAAACTTTTTCTTAACCACATAATATTCCTTATCTTCTTTTTCTTCTACTTTTCCTTGTATGTTCCTTTTTTATTTTTTATTCTTCTTACTTCTGTGAATCGTTTTTTACTTTTCCTTCTTTGTTCCCATTTGATTTAGTTTTATTTTCATAGTTCGTTTCCATCCTCGTTTGTTCGCTTTGTCTTCCGACCAGTGACAAGTTTTTATAATTACTATTCACCTTGGTTTAATCGTTAGGCATGAATTAAAATACTTAAAACGATAATTATCATTGATAAAATATATCTGGCTACTGAAAAAAAAAATACACTGGCAAGAACGTATAAATTATTTCTTTTATATCTGGTTATGCAATGTGTGTAATAAATATTAGATGAGGCAGAAAGAAAAATCGCTTCCCATTACATCTATGTAAAGCAGACTATTTTTGGCAATGAACATGCATATTACATCGTAAAATTAAATTAAGCAATATAAATCTTTCCTTGAAGAGAACCTGGCAACTCTATCGCTACATAAGTATACTATTGCCACTACACAAAAGGCAAATAGCAAAATCTTGCCGAACATTTTTGTCAGGTTTGATATAAGATAACTTAAAAACAAGTCAGATAAATCACTTTAAATATTAATTAATGAATCAGCAGAATTTTATTAATTAAATTTGTTCTATTATTATTAAACTAATGAACTAAACGAGTAACTGGGTATAATGAAAGGAATTTAATAAGAAACGTTTAGCGAACAATTGTGTAATAAGTATACGAAAAAAGTAAAACTGTACAAATAATCGTTATTAAATGTATCGCGTACAGCTGATCGTCAACTTAGCCATTATATGTATGTTTACAAGTAGAATGTGTTTTAATTTGAAATGTATTTGACTTTTATTTCAAGCAGGGGGATCCAGAATAAGCTCATTATTTTAACACCAATTTACTTAGTCTAATTCCATTAATTAGCCATTTAAGGGCGTGATGAAGGAAAGGGAGATTCAGGGGAGCTCTAGCCCCCCCCATTGGATATCAAAGTATATAATTTTCCCCCAAGACTGGGCTTCTATTAATTTCTCTAAGTCTCAACTCTGGTGGCGTGTGAACATTTTCTGCTGCGGTCCAGGTCTGGCGTGTCTTGGTTCCGGCTCGCATGGGCGGAGTGACTGGCACATTGATTTAGCCGCTGGACTGCGGCGAATTGGTGTGTTCGCATGCTATTCTGGGCCCGGGATCCACCTCTCCTCACGGATTGGTCTTTGTTTACGGGGTGGTGCGGGCGTCCTTTGTTCCGTTCCGGGCTGTTAGGCTACCGCCACCGACTGCGTACGGCGAAGTCAGACTTGGGAACGCTCACCTCGCCGGCGGATGGGATATCGGCCAGACGGACTGGATGGGATGAATGGCGTTTGGTTCGTCCTAGTTGCAGGGTTGGTCCGTACCCGTTCCCTGCCTCTATACGGAGCTTGCATCCGTTCAACGGTGTCCGGTGGGCTCTTGCAGGAGCATCGGCCGGCCCGGGCTTTATTTCTTCTGTTCCATCCATCTATTTCAACCGCTTCTGGGGGTGGATTCATCGTGGATGGTTCCCGGTTGACGTTAGATGACGACATCAGTGCGAGCGACGCGTCTCCATACGCTGGTATGGATCGACAATGCCCCCTTTCGCCCATTGGCAGTCAAGATCTCTTGACTTTAAAACCTGTCTGGGATTACAGTGCCGCCCTTCTGCGACCACCTTTCCCATTTAATTTTATGCACAATCCATCCACGGCTGGGCATCACTTAATCTTCTTTAAAGTTACTTGAACCCCCTTCCCCCCCATGGTTTTTCAATTGCTTCGATACTGATGTAAGGCGCGTATTAGTTATGGGCATTAACTTAAATACAATTTGCTGTAACACGGATCATAGGTCCCACCCAAGACCGTACGCAATCTTGGATATCTAAGCGATCCATTGCGTCCGTTCGTTCGTCGTTTTAAGTAAGATTCTATAAAAGAAAGAACCCAAAACTTATTCATTTGTGTACATTTTATAGTATAAGGACAGCTGATATCATGCTACACTGGAATCTATAGTTTTCCGAAGAATTCAAATATATTTCGCCAAAGGAATCAAACATCAAACCTCGGATCACGTATCTGCAGGAAAAAGCCGGCAAATGCTGGAGTTCAACTGGGATCAAACCGAGATTGTTCGCATGATAACTCAGCGCGCTACCGTGGCGCTACGTGAAGGTCTTTGGAAAACGAATGGAGACGCTACGGAAATTTTCAGATTAGTAGCGCAATGGTTGTGAACTAATTTAAATTTTTAAGCCATTTCCTCTGATTCAACGATCATCCCAGACATGGAGGAGAAGAAAAACCTATGATCGACATGTTATACTTCATTAAAATATTATAAAAAAATATATATAATCCTAAAAAAGGGCGAAAAGCTCAAGCCCTTTGGATATTAAAATACATTATATCCTCTCAGGCCGCATCACATAATTTTCTTTTAACACCATGGGCCCCATAAGTTTTGAGTTGCGCTGCTGGATTCTACATCCAATAATAATAAGGTCCTGCTGGTGGCGCGTTCGCGTAACGTGTCATTAACACAGGTTCGACCCCAACGGTTAAAAAAAAAAAAAAAGCTTACCAGCAAATTGCTTCCTTAGACTTTAAGAGATTCGGATTCCCTGAAAAACACTATGTCCTGGCGCAGCATAACCCCTTTCCTTGCACCGTAAAACATGCTTACGGGCTAACTGTAGTCTAGAAATTGCTTCCTTAGACTTCAAGAGGTTCAGATTCCCCGAAAAACTGCAGATCCTGGCGTAACATAACCCTTGCGCCGTAAAACATGTTTACCGTCTAACTGCATTCTGGGAGTTGCTCCCTTAGACCGTAGGAGGTTCGGACTCCCCGAAAATCTGTGGAACCTGGCGAAGGCATATCCTTGCTTTCCTTGCGCCGTAAAACATGCTTACGGGCTAACTGTAGTCTGGGAATTGCTCCCTTAGACCTTAATAAGTTCGGATTCTCCGAAAAACTGAAGGTCCTGGCGCAGCACAACCATTGCTTCCCTTCCGTCGTAAAACACGCCTACCGGCTAACTATAATGTGGAAGTTGTTTTCTTGGACCTTAACCCGCGAGCAGACACACGGGGTGATTCATACCCCACAACTTACAATTTGTGAAAAAAACCGTCCACCCTTGCTTCTGAAACTGGCCAAACTCTTTCCTGTTGCCTTCAAAGTCACAATCTTTTGGGGTAGGGTGACAAAGTGAAAATTCCAGTTACTGTTCCCCGTAAAATTGGACGTTTTTAATGAAATAATGCTATATAATTAGATGGGGTGCAAAGCACCCCGCGCGCGTTCTCGCGATCCCCTAACCCGCGCGCTTGTTAGCGGGTTAAGAAGTTCGGATTCCTCGGAAACCTGGTCTAGCATAACCCTTGCTTTCCTTGCGCCGTAAAACACATGTATCGGCTAACTGCAGTCTGGGGGTTGTTCCCTTAGATCTTAAGAGGTTTGGATTCGCCGGAAACCTGTAGGTCCTGACGCAGCATAAGCGTTGCTTTTCTTGCGCCGTAAAACACGCTTACCGGTTGACTGAAGTTTGGGAATTGCTTCTTTACACTTTAAGAGATTCGGATTCCCCGAAAAACTGCAGGTCCTGGCGTAGCATAACCCTTGCGCCGTAAAACATGCTCACCGGCTAACTGCTTTCCGGGAGTTGCTCCCTTAGACCGTAGGAGGTTCAGGCTCCCCAAAAATCTGATGATCCTGGCGCAGATATCCTTACTTTCCATGCGCCGTAAAACACGCTTACCAGCTAATTGCAGTCTGGGAGTTGTTTCCTTAGATCTTGAGAGGTTCGGATTCCCAGAAAAGTCCTAGCGCAGCATAACTCTTGCTTTTCTTGCGCCGTAAAACACGTTTACCGGATAACTGCCGTCTGGGAGTTGCTTCCTAAGACTTTGAGGTTCGGATTTCCTGAAAAACTGCAGGTCCTGGAGTAGCATAACCCTTGCGCCGTAAAACATGCTCACCGGCTAACTGCATTCTGGGAGTTACTTCCTTAGACCTTAAGAGGTTCGGACTCGCCGAAAATCTGTGGGTCCTGCTGCAGCATATCTTTGTTTTCCTTGCGCCGTAAAACACGCTTACCAGTTAACTCCAGTCTGGGAGTTGCTTCCTTAGACCTTACGAGGTTCGGATTCCCCGATAAACTGTAGATTCTGGCATAGCACGACCCTTGTTCCTTGCGTCTTAAAATACACTTACGGGCTAACTGCAGTCTGGGTGTTGCTTCCTTAGATCTTAAGAGGTTCGGATTTCAAGAAAAACTGTAGGTCCTGGCGCATCATAACCTTTGCTTTCCTTGCGCTGTAAAACACACATAAACATCAGTAATAATAAACACAATGGTTATTCCAATAATAGTTAATGCATTGGAAGCTATGGCAGCCAGTTTAAGAAAATACTTAGGACAATTTGGATATCACAAATATACCAACAGCAAATCTTCAAAAGACTTCCTTGCTTGGCATAACATGCATCAGTAGAGTAACAATTCAAAAAACATGGGGGTGGGGATGGGGGCTCGGGCGCCTATAAAGAAAGTTTTGTAAGGCTGCCTATGAGCAATATTAAAATAATGTGTTTTAACATCCAAGGGGGCTTGAGCCCCACCTGTGCCCCTCGACTTGCATTGCCACTGACATGCATTTCAAAATATATGGACTGTACTTAGGTCTTTAAATGAGGCTTGAAAGGAACTAATAATTCTAAACTACAGGTGTATCAGTCGTTCACTTAACAAATGAATGAATGATTTTACTCATCTATGATCAACAAAAAGATTCCTTCAATGAGTCGGTCGTTGAACGACTCAACACATCGCTTCTTCAAGCACAGACTAAAGTGTTTAACACCTTTAGGTCGTGAACCACATCAATGCTTTTTGGGAAAAGGAAAAACAGGCATTTTCACAAAATACAATTTATTTGCTTTGTCATTTAGGACATAGGTTCTTCAACTGTGATCCGCGGGACCGAATCAGGGGGGTCTGCGAGATCCTTTCGATGTACCACAAAGGTTCGAAAAAATACTAAGGAAAGAACATTTGCTCTTTAATGCTAAGAACAAACTATGACGGGACGAAAATTTCCTTCCTTAAAGGGTGAGAATTAGCGATGAAACGCTAGGAATATATATATAATGCAAATTCCGGGCTTTAAACTTTATTTCTTGGGGGTCCGCGAGGACGAGTGATCTCGGGAGGGGTTCCTTGATTTGGGAAAGTTAAAGGACCGCTGATTTAGAATATATAATGGAGTTCCACTACCTCGACCCCCGGATAATTCGAGATTCTGGATAACTCGACTTTTCTTTTGCTTAATCTAATGTCTTGACCGCTGGGCCCAGCAGTCAAGACACCGCTGGTTCAAATCCAGTCTATGAGTGTACGTGGTATGCCTTTTTCTCTCTATAAAAACATGTGTGCTAAGATGAAACCTATATAAAGTGAAGTGTCCAGAATCCAATCGTATTTAAATTAGTTATGGAAATATACAGTCAAACCTCCCTTAACGGATACACCTCTTTACTGTTTTTCAAATTTATTTTGATTTAATGTATTTTCAAATTTGTTGATTTAATGTATTTTCAAATTTGTTGATTTAATGTATTTTCAAATTTATTTATAATTTTGAATTAGTACTTATAGTGCTATCCTTAATTTTTAAGGCAGTTTATGTTATTACATGATTATTGGAATGCACTGTAGTTCTAAAATCGCCTATGCATGAAATAAATTCATTTATAGACACCGTACGTCTCGACAGCAGACTGTTAACACACAAAATCCTTGGTCCTGTGTGTGTGTCCGCCATTGGGAGGTTTGACTGTATTTTATTTTTAAAAAGTGGAACAGAGTTCAAATCACGTAGTCTAGTGTGTACCTTATGGTAATTTACATTACAATTGAGAGGTTACAAGCAAAAGGTTGTGGGTGACAAAAAGTTTAAAAGGTTGGTTTTGAGAAAATGATGTTGCGTTCTTCCATCGCGTAACTCAGATAAAACAAGTTCTAAAATAATAAATGCAGTGCTGATTTCACTTTAAAATAACTCTACACTTTTCTAAACTACATCAACTTTTAATAATTTCTCAAGAACAACGTTGTCATATATACACTTTGCTTTTATCCCTCTCAATTATATAAGTTCAAATTATGGTGCGGAAATAAATTTTGAAGTAATGCAGTAATTCATTTAGTTAAAATGATATTTATTAGAGCTTTAAATGTTTAGGTTAATTAAATATAACACGCTAATAAATAATTAATTTAAATAAAGAGTTATTTATTTAGTACGCCTTTTTGTGGCAGAGCCTTCGTAGTACATATACACACGTCTATGGTATATTAAAAACTGGTTTGATTTTAGAATTCGGAAAACAATTGTACATGTGTTGCCAAATATAAAAATTGAAATTATAATTATACAACATATTTGTTGCCAGATACTAAAAGTAAAATTATGTACGGTTAGAGATCATCATGTAAAAGGAAATGGTTTGTCATTTTGCCAGTTTTAGAAATTAAATTATTTACATCTCTAAGTGGCAACACTTAAAAAAGCCTGTGAAGCGAACTAACATTTCTATTGTGGGAGCCCATAATAGAACTATTTTTTAAGATATATGTTTTTGCTGATTAAGAAAACTCACTCGTAGAAAGCTTTGAAAGGTTGAAGAAAGTTGTACTTTCCGGGCTCACACACATATATTGTTGGACAGATGGTTAATTTACGTTGATACTTTATTGGATTCTTCTCCACCTTCCCTTCCCCCCCACCGGTTTAATTATTTTTTTATTTAATTACTTCATTTAAAATCTGGTGTGGTTCGGAGTTCAAGTTAAACTGTAAATCTTATCGGCTGATGATGGCTTCTTAACCTGGAATTTGGAGTCGACATTAAACTGGCTCGTTTAGAACCTTCAAACGAGATAAAGTGTGTGCTTAAAATGCATGTCTTTTCTCCTGCAAGCGCTTAAATCTGCCACCCATCACACAAAAGCAATCAACTTTACAACGACAGCATCATGGCTTATGCTTTGTGTAAATCGTCTGTTCTGTATTCTGCATTGTCGTATAGTTGCAATACTTGCATCGGTGGATGCATTGCATCCCAATGACATACAGAGCCAGGATTTGACAACCAAGACCCCATTTCGTAACACACACATGAGACAGCGGCAATTACATTGACAAGTATTCAATTTATGCCGAAGATGCGGGATTCATGAATAAACCTCGTTAAAAGGTCGCAACTCTAGAACTTTAAGATGATGAAGGAGACTTGTGCCACAGCGCTAGCGTTTGCACCCACATTAGAGCAAAACTTTTAACTTTTGGTGGCAACACCTTCATTTACCTACTCGTAAGAATATTAAGCTGACGTTGGACAACCGCTGCGATAGCAGAGAGGCAAAACATTTGCCCGTTACCCAATAGTCCCGCGTTTGACTCCCAAGGTGAAATATATCGATGATTTTGATCCAGATTCTAAGTAACAGTGTAGGTCCCTTTCCTCGATAACTCCTAGATGGGTTCATAATGTTTGGAAGGTAAAACCAGCTCGTTTAGAGCGTACAAAGGAAAGGAGAAAAACTTGTTAACTTCTGAATACGTCGGTGAAGTCGTGACGTCACAACATGGCTGCTGGGCACAAACAACAGATTGGGCCCATTGACTTAACATTGACGATCGTAGTAATTAGCATTTCTTAAGCTTGCAAATAAAAATGGGTTTATATTTTGTAGCTTGTTGCAACCACCGGACTGTCGGGAATAAATGTTCTTTTTATAGATTCCCAAAAGACAAACGCAAACATGCACTTTGGGCAAAAATGTCCAGGTATCTATAATTTCTATCAAAGGTCATTCAAATCACATCAACCGGGGCATTGACCTTTAATTTTCAGATTCCAATGATTTTTGATTTATATTTACCTATGGAGCAAATTGCAAATTTTCATAGTTTTCGGAGGTTCCGTTTTCCTAGAATTAATTTTTGGAAATTAAAAAATAAAATAACTTTTTCATTGATCTTGAGTCACATTCATGTAAATATCTAAGCACCTGTTTTAGCTAGAAAGTTCATCTTGAGCTCATTTTAAAGCCCTCTATATGCGCTTTCTCTGTGATATACATATGTACTGAGAAGATTTTTTTATCGTTTTTAAAATATATATATATATAAAAACTCAAAACAGCATTTTTGAAATTGAAAAAAAAAATGATATATATATATTAAAGGAAAACTTCATTTAAGTACTTTTGCACGAATTCAGGGGATGGGACAATAATGAGATCAATGTTTTAAAAAAAATCTTCCCAACTGCATTAGAATTTAAAAAAAATAAATAAATTCTGCCTGTATTTTCAAATAGTTCACAAAATAGTCATTAGCCATTAACTCTTCCAATTATATTTTAGAGTAAGTCACACATTGAAGGAATGTGAAGTTAGTTATATAGTACCGTGCCTCTCTCTTCGCCCCAAGATTTTTTTTCTGTATTCGCCTATACGTTGGACCAAATTTCTGATATTAACATAAGAGAATTAGAAAGATGAATTTTAAATTTAGTGGTTTGTTTAATAAATTTTTATATTTGGTTTTTATTCAAACTTTTGTGTTCATGTATGTTACAAAAGCATTTAATTCGTTGTATTTCATTTGAAAAAAAAATTTTTTTTTTTGGTGGAGGGCTAATATATGTATATATATTCAAAACATGTCCATATACTTTGGGTAGTTTTGTTCAGAATTCTTGTTATATTAATAAGTCTTGATGCCTCAATCATTTTCTTTAAAAAATGTTTTGATCTTTTATGAAAATCAATTCTTTTCTCCTTAAATTTACAGTTTTGATTTTATAGATCTTTAATTTTCCATTTATTTTTTGTCTGTTGGGTATATGGCAGAATATGTAATAACTTGAACCATAATTATAACCCCATCAACGACGTAGTCAGGTTTTTGTTAAGGCTGGCCCCTTAAAATAAATTTTTATAATTTATTTATTTTTTATTTCCTTGAAGTGGGGTACGACCAAGCCCCCCTGAAAAAAAACGGATCTTGTATATATACACACTGAAAGAACAATTTATCTTCTTCGTTCATGAAATTATTGAAAAAAATTTAATTTGTTACGAATCTGTCAAGTGTTTTTATGGCCCTTTAATTTCCTGCAAAAATTTTTTTATAAGCGCACTGAGAGTTACACAGCAAAATATGTATCGCTTCCAGAAAAATAATATACGTGTATATAATAAATTGCTCTTTCAGTACATATTTATATACATAAACGCAGACTGGGTACAGTATCTGAATACTATATACTTTACTCTTCATGGAAGCATGAATTTGTTCTCGCATTTCTTCATTATCAGGGTCATAAAAAAAAGATCGAACATGTGAAGAACGTATAGCGTTTTCTGCACGTTCGATCAGTTTCGGCTGATCCGAAAAAAACACGGAAATTTCATAAAACGAGAACATTTTAAATCTATCTCATAGGCATAACATAGCAAATGGCAGTTTGTTTGTGCCCAGCGCCATATTGAAACGTCACACTTCACCGACGTATTAAGTACAAATATCTTAAGAAATAGTTGTTCAGAGACCGTGGCAACCCAGTTGGATTCGCTTCACACGGCAGATTTGGATCTTATAGTTGAAAGAGAAACTCCCATCTCTTACTGTTAACGCCTGCTGAAACTAAAGCTGGGTAAATTCATTCACTTCAGTGATGGTATTCTTTCAATCTCCTTCTTTTAAAGAATGTGTCATCAAGCGTCATTCTTAATCTTTTGAATTATTATTTTTAATTATAGAATGAGAATGAAAATCATCTTTTCATTCCTTTATTACGATGTTGGTTGATTTTCATGGCGCAAGAATAGGAAAGGTCCTGCTGCCGCAAACAAGATACTATCTATAAGCTGGATGGGTAGATCTCTATCAAGTTTGTGAAAGCCTAATTTAATACGATACAAAATTTTAAATGGAATCTAAAAATTCCGAGAAGAAACAACTGTAATCAAGGAGCAACACTTTCACATTTTGAATTTAGACAGTTAAATATATAATAATTTAGTGAGATTATTTAAATTAATTAATGTACACGTGATTTAATCTACTCAATGAAGATTTTATATCCAAAAAAAAAAAAATAAACTCACAATAATCAGCCTAGCATTCGTTTTTAAAAAATTTTAACACGCATGCGCTGTCAAATCATTTAAAGGAGGACATATAGGCAAGAATCCACCAGTTCTAATACGTGCTTCGCATAATGTGACAGACTGTTCGCTTCAATTCAACAAATTTCCTAACTTCGGAAGCAATCCTAGAATTATTATTCCGTCACCTTCGACCAATATGACATAGGCAAACCATTTGTTAATTGATCTTCTGCCAACTTCTGAAATAATAAAACATGGACATGAATTTCAACCATCCATTTTTTTTTCATATTTAAAATTATTTTTTCAGAGTTGTCCCTTTTACATACAATTTGCGTAAATTCATAAATTTCGATTAGCTAGTTTCTTCGTCCCAATTTGAAAGGAATTGAAATAAAAAAAAACGCTTTTTCCACGATACGAAAGAACTTACACCAGAATACCATAAGACACAATGTAGAATAATTAAAGAAAGTGCACTTACATGAGCATATTGGAAAAAAAAAAGAAATATCAAGATATTAAAAGAGGACACAAGCGAGATTATCAAAAAAAAGAGAGCACTTATATAAGGACATTAAAAAAATAGTATTTATTTGACACATTAAAACAGAACATATTTAAGGATATTAAAAAAGGTAGGGTACCTATATGAAGATAGCGAAAAGATATGAGAATGTTGAAAAGAAAATACTTTTATAAGGATATTATAAACAGAATAAGTAATGAATAATAATGATAAACAGAAATTTATAATTAATAAATATATTGACTATGCATTTTCGAGATTTTTTGCTTATCGTCTGAACCTTGGGGAGTTTAAAAAAATATCTTTTCCCTATAAAAAAAAACAGATATGACTTCGTGTCTAAAAAATCTCCATGACGGAAAGATATCCTCATTTAAATTTCAAAATAGAAAATAACCCAAATTTGAACATTTTAGATATATAAACTTCAAGGCCTTTTTGTTAATATTAGTTAATTTGAGTGGGGTGGGGAAGGATACTTTCTTTTCGCTCCAATCTTTATATATATATATATAAGGGTGCATGGGCGCCAAGATGGGGGGTAGATGGGGTTCCGCCCACGCCCCCCCCCCTAGCCGTTTAAAAATTGTATTTTCCCGAACCTGCTATGCATTTATTTTCAAAAGTTTTACAGTCACATTTTAAAATAAGGTACTTTTTAGCTCATTACTAATTGTCAAGCAGTATCAATTATTTTTGTAGCGTTTTGGTATCTTGTACATTCACTAAAATTCTCGACAGCTTTGAGAAGGAGGTAATCGTTTTTCTCATCCCTCACTAGAAGTACTCGTATGGGCGCCCATGTAAGGGTCACACGTAAGATCAGAAGAAACTTTGACTCATCTTCTTATAAATCTCTGCCAACAAGATTTCGAAACTTAAGTTTAAATGGACAGCCGATCCCATATTTCTGTTTCCCTAAAAAATTACCCGAAACTTAGCGTGTAATTTCTAGAATACATTTCGCCCATTAAGGTTGCTGAGGCCGCCTAATATGAATGGGGAAATCCCCACATCGGTGACCAAGGTATAAATTATAAGATGAACAAGTAGTGTTTGACCTGTTTTTTCCCTTTTCTTTAAAAAAACGTTCACGATTTTCCCTACGGGCAGAGGAAAACTGCTATGACTTTAAAGACAATGATGCCGTAATAAATAAAGTACTTGGCACTCTTGACGATTGTGCGCCGATTTGTGGAAAAGTTGGCGGCAGCAAAGTTGCTTGATATTCCCAAAATGGGATGGGAAGTGAAGCCTGAGTAACAGGTTGGTAGGAGGACAATTAGAGTGCTTTAAACAACTGGGAATAATAACATGCAGAAGAAACAACCTGTAAACCGTAAAGTAAGAATTCAAGAAGCACAGAAAGATGAGTTGAAATCGAAGCGATAGAAGACAGAACATGTTGCAACGCACACAAATTTTCCACTGACATCATCTATATCAGAGATTCTCTAACGTCCCTAGACAGCGGACCCCCTTCAGAGATCACTCGCCCTCGCGGACCCCCAAGAATTAACTCAAAGTTTAAAGCCCGGAATTTGCATCATATGTATTTATTTCTAGTGTTTCATCACTAATTTTCACTATTTAAGGAAGGAATTTTTCGTCCCCTCATAATTTATTTTTAGCATTAAAGAGCAAATGCTCTTGTCTTAGTACTTTTCCGAACTTTTGTGGGGCACTGGGAGGATCTCGCGGACCCCCATATATGGTCCGGCGGACCACAGTTAAAGAACAACTGATCTGTATCGTTGCCAGTATCTATATTTTAACTTTCGACGATATTATACTTGCACTATATCGTTGTTTTGCGATATACTATCGGATAGTATTTAGCACCATCATACGCAGAGACGTAGCCAGGAAGGTTTTGAATCTCGAAAGATATCCAATGGCCGGAGGGCGATGGTCCCTCATAACGTAGTTTGACCCTGCCAATAAGCGACCACCAGAAGGAGTGGATAGAATGGAGAGTTTAACAGAGATAATTTGAATTTCATTAAAGAAGAAGCGACTTTTCATCCTATATAATGTCCTGCATTGATGCCAAGACTTTGGAACATTGTCTTTTTTTTTCTTTACAAAAGTAATTTACCGTGTAAAATGAAATTATTCGCCATACGAAAACAGCAAAACGCGATAAACTAAAAAACTGAGAAACACTAAAATAAGGCAACAAAATGTTTAATAGACAGCAGCCTAATGGTATCCCTCTTTTCAGCCGTCTCCAGAAGATCTCGAATAAAAACTTTAGCAATCTTAGAATGAAAAATCAGTTCTCAAAAAGGGTAAAAAGTGTGCAGAGGAGAAAATTTCTTATTAAAAACGTCTCCCTCCCCTCCCCTTGATGAAAGACTTTGTTTGTTTGTTCAGGTGTTTTATGGCGCAGAGCAATCTGGGCAAAAGACTTTTAAAGTCCTCCTGAACCTGTTAACCGGGGAATAAAATTTTGTGAAACTCGTTTCACACTGGGGACTTTTTTTCACAGTGATAAGTAATGTCATCACACCATCACGCTAGGATTAAATATATAAGAACTACATAAAACGTAATGCGTTCAACATAATACGGTTAATTTTAATGACGAAAAATGTCGTCATTTGCATTTTGGTAGTCTTCCGGGCATGACGAAAAATGTCGTCATACCCAGTTAACAGGTTAAGATTCTTTAGCAATGTGCTATTGGTGTTAGAGACTTGATAATAGTATCGCACCATTGAGACCTAGTGGTGCGATACCGATGTGCAAGATTAAACAAGTTTTTTAAATAGTAAATGTAGAGTAATTTTCAGGTAGTATTAAGCCGTGGATTCTTTTATAGATGATTGTTGAACAATCCTAGAGGTAAAATTTAAATAATCGTGTGCGGAAATTATTGTAAGTCGGTTATTATTATATTGTAACGGTAATTATTATAATGATATTATCACATGAAAATTAATAATTATCTATTAATCATGATCGGTGACGTGTTATATAGCTCGAAGAATGAATAGTTTTTAGTACTTTTCATTTTCAAAATTTAATTTTTAAGACTGAATATCTTAAAGCAATAAGTATTGAAGTAATGCAGTAACTTCAGTTAAAAATGATATTTATTAATATTTTAAATATTTAGGTTAATTCAATAATAGACGCCAATAAATAAATTTAATTCGAATACACAGTGAAAGAAATTTAGTACGCCATTTTGACGGACCCTCCGAGTACGACTTCGACGGTAAACAGAAAACTGATTTGATTTTAGAATTCGGAAAACAATTATACACACTGTTGCCAAATATAGAAAGTGAAACTATAATTATACAAAATATATGTTGCCAGATGCGGAAAGTGGAATTATGTACCTTTGGAAAACACCGTATAAAAAGGCCAATTTTAGAAATTGAACTTATTAAGTTTGCTTTCCTTGCGTTTCTAAGTGGCAACACAAGAAAGTCTGCAAAGTGAACAATTATATTATGGGAGCCCACAACCTTTCCATGATATACTCTCTCATATCCGTCCATAATATGTTTTCAATATCCTTATATAGGTTCTACTATCTTTCAATGGTTCTCATATAAGTGCGCTCTCTCTCTCTGTTTTTTTAATGTTCTCATATAAGGTCTCACTTTTTTTTTTTTAGTATTATCATATACATGAGTATTTTTTTTTTATAATATCCTTATAATCTCAAAGACAATATAAGAATATAATAAATTATTTGCGTCCGCCCTTGAATTCAGCCGCCCAGGTGCGGGGACACTTTTTGCACCAGAAATGGCCCTGCATAGATACAAAGCAAACAAAAAGACCATTTACCAGTGGTCCTTTGTCTAATTGTTGACCTTTAGAGCACATTGGCCTTTAAAAACTGCTCTATTGGCCTTGTTCGAAGCTCGAGGTTAAATTTTAACCACCACTGAAATTTCTATATTTTTCGCAAATTGAAGGTTCATTAGGATTACGTACATTATATTCAATACATGAATTAAGTGAAATTATGTGAATTGCGTAAAATCATGTAAGCAATTTACGTGAGTAATTAAGTGAAAATGAGTGTGATTTGGAAGCAATTTAAATAAAACTCATAATTTTCTGCGTAATGTTTCCCAAATTTTCTTCGCGCTATGCAGCTTTCCCGCCTTTGAATCATTAGTACTGCAACCACACGCTTTATGGGCACATTAGCTTCACGTCCTTAGCTTCCATTCTGTCATCTTTTAACCTTTGCGACATTTGTTTCGGAAAGCTATAGAATGTAATTTTCGTGGAGGAAAGAAGCTTACAAATAACCGCTGCCAAACTTTGTCTTAAAAGCTGTAAAACTGTTAAATGGAGAAAACTATTGCAGTTAAAATCTGAATATTCGTCTGGTACATTGTACTGCATATTGAAACGAAACTCTCAACACCTGAAATAAAAAAAAAATGTACCGGACAAACTAAAAGGTCAGTTTATATAATTTTACACGTATAAAAATATCCGTGAGGTGTTTGTAATCTGCAAAGTTATTGCCATGTATAATTGGACATGAATAGCTGCAATAAATCTTGGACCTCGATTCACACTTAACCCAAGATCGACCTTCACCTTGAGGAAAGCCGTCTCAAAATTACAATACATTGTTGCCTCCAACGAAGCTCTAACAAATTTCTAACAACGAAATAGCAGCATATCCATCATCTACGACTGCTATGAATAGAAGCTCTTTTATTGGCCTCTAACACTTAAAACCCTTACTGCACCAAAGAAGACCTACTGCGTCATCATGTTCCATGCTCTGCAAACAGAAGTGATGGGGACATATGCTGATTTTTATATAATTCATGGCCAATGGTAAAGCCGTGCGTTAACATTAATGTTTTATCTGCCATTCATTCTGTCACAATCTACCTCTCAAACACCTGAAATAAAGAACACCCACAGATAAAAATCCATAGAGAGATAGATAGTGGACATCCCACATACTTTTTCGTTCTGCAAGTTGAGCATTTCTTATACTAAATGCTGAGAACCCGAGGCAGGGCCGCCCTTAAGCAGGGGCGAACGGGACGCATGCCCAGGGCCCCGCGATTATTGGGGTCCCCGAAATGTAGTTCTCAAATTTTTAATTTTTGTAATATTGAAAATTTCCCCAAAAATATTTTTGCTTCAGATCTCGCATTTCGTGCATACATTATTCCATTTTTCTGCTTATATATATATATATATATGGGCCCCCAAAATATGTTTTTCCCCGGGCTCTACATTAGCTAAGGACAGCCCTGACCCGATGTAATTCTGACTTCAACTTTTTCGATATCTTTTAAATGCACAGATGTATCTCATACATAGATATCTTTTTTTACTTAAAAAACATGGCGTTCAATTCAAAGATACCATCACTCTTACTAATGCACAATACGGGTTTTTACATCAGTTCTTTTTCTTTCTTTTTTTTTTTTTGCATCATTCTACGCTACAATTTCTGAAGAATATGGGGCCCCTCTTTAAAGATCGCCTTCTCTCCTCTTCTAGAACTTTCCTTCACTGTTTATTTTCTTTTACTCTTATGTTTCTGATGTGTTCCTCCATTCCAGTAGAGAATTGGGTCCTCTCGGAGGGTGCATACCTTGGGCTATTGAAGGGCACGAATTCTATAGCCCATGAGAACACATCGGCCCAGGGGCCGGTTAGCCGGCGGCCCATTCCACCCCTGCTCCATTTCATTGAGACACCTTCTTCTATGATGTCTCACTTTTTTTCCTTCCTTTTCAGTTTGTTCTCTTATAATCTTATTATCTACATCAATTGAAATATTATAAAAAAAATCGATTTGCACTGCTATTCTGTTGATCACCCCAATTTATATGGACAAATTAAACTAATTTTCTCATTGGTGAAAAAAAAATTTTATCAACTTTTTTTTTTTTCAAAATGATCCCAAACTTTTTAGCTCTATACTATCGTTGTTTTTAGGTTTTCGAGCACATAATATACAATTTTTTTTTATGTTCTGACTTTCACTGTTGTTTGATTTTAACATGGCATGACATTTTTTCGTTATCTAATTTTTGCGAAAATAAGCCTACATTTCAGAAAATATTGTAGCTCTTTATGACCGCCTTATTTGTAAATAATAAAACCTTTTAATATTGCATTAAATAATTTCTTTTAATATTAATAAAAACTTTTTAATCCATATAATAATCATATGAGTCTCTGCTAGGAATATATGTGGGAACAAGCATATTTTGCACATATTTTGCAAGTATATACTTGCAAAATATGTGGGAAAGTACAGTTAAAAAAATGCGAGAATTTTGCATGAAAATAAATTATTTCATGCCTTCAGCTAACTATATATATAAATACAGTAATTCATAGCATCCAATACTGTAGTCAGGATTTAATTTAGGGGGGGGGGTTCAAAAATTTTTAGAGCATTTATGGATATAATCATAGCATGCAAGACGATAAACAAGTCCCATTAAAAATTTAGTTTTCGGGAGACCGGTCCCTAAGTTCCTACCTCTGGATATGGGCATGATAGCATTTAATTTTTGTAACAAATTTATACATATCACATTCTAATGAAGAACTCACGAGTACTAGTAAATAAAATATATATATGGGGCACTTCTCACACGTTCTTGGTAAATTTTAACCGCATGGTCACTAGGACTTGTTTACACAAGGTTTAGTAAAACAACAGGAAAAAGGGAGCCGATAAATATGGATTAAAGAAATTGTGAATCTCCTTCCAGGCAACGTCCGAACGACACTTGAATGAGGAACAAATTTATAAATGAGAAAAACTTAAATTTAAGATACAAGAAAATGCTTCTGTACTCGAAGATGCAAGGGAAGTTTTCAAAAACATAACGAATGTGTTTTTGTTTCTTTTGTAGAGCAAAATATTACCAAACTTAACACTCCCTGAATTATGATTCGGCCTGCTGTATTTTACAAGACATTATCTCAATATAAGATCTTCGGATTGTGTTCCAGAATATTATCTTCACCAGAAAAGGGCGAAAATCGGCCAAGGCCATCTCCAAAGCGAATGCAGAGAAGATGCATCTTTGTCTTGAGGATGAGCCATTACATGGCACCAAGAGATCACCAAAGAGTTGTAGGTCACCAAGCTAATACGTTATCAGAATTAGTTTGCCAATAACCAGTTTTACAGAAACCGTGTGGGAATACCAATACTAGATCTTTTGAAGGAGTGAATAATGCGATAAGCACCACACGCGATTCTTCATCTGTCAGCATGGCGTTCATTGTTCGTTGAATCCGGACATCATGGTCACATCTTCTTGTGATTAATGTTATCCGCGACATACAAAGGATACCAGAGTAGCTTTTTTATATTGAATCATCATGATCTGAATCCATAATATCTTGCGGTTTGATCTACGTTCCGAAGATTCAAGATGGTTTGTCTGCGCCGTCTCCAAGAATGTAAAAGAAGTTCCATAGAATTACAACAATAAACACAACTCGCGGAAAGAACCTTTACAAAATTAAACGCATGTTCTGCTCCATCCTTCAAGTTTTAAGAATAAATTTGACATCTAATTGCTCACGAGGTGTGCTTTGCAGAGATCTCCACCCTTCCAATTTTAAATGCAATTTTGCCTACACAAGTTAAACAGGCAAAATGGCGCACGCGAGTGCGACATATATGTATTGCTGTACAGTTACTTTTCTAATGCAACAACATCTGCAGTGCTTATTATCATTTCACAGGAACAAATTTCGATAGTTCAGGCAAAACTTGGAATATAAGGGTGACACACAGGTTAGACATTTATTTCTGTTGAAGAGGTAGGCTTTATTTTCGTTTTATGATGAAAATGAAAGTTGGACGCACGCCGAAACCTAGTTTTCCCAAGGATCCGAACACCCATTGCCTAAAGAATTAAACCCCAAGATACGGACTGGTAGGGGAAAACGGCAAGCAGTCTGTACCATTAATATTGAAATATGGACTTTCCGCACCACCACAATAATATTTGAAGGAGTAGAAGTGAAAAATATTCCAGAATATTTTTGGTTTTGTGTGTATGTATTATTTATTGGTTAACTAAAGGCGAAATCAATAATAGTAATTCAAAATGATTTAATAAATCCAGTTTTTTATATTCATACCTTTACCCGATTCTTACTCGAATTTGCGGACCGCGAATAAAGAATAGAATAATTCGTTTTCATTAAAATTAGCTATTGCTGTATACAGGGGCGGACTTAGCCGCCAGTGCGCCCTCACGGGGTTTAGGAGCCCTCCGATAGTCCAAGGTATGCCCCTTTTGAGAGGATCCAGTCCGCCCCTGGCTGTACAGTGTTATCCGGTACGAAAAAATTTCATATACCCATGTCGTTTATGACAGGAATTTCATTTTGATGCAGTTTGAGGATCGCATCCGGTCATTGTGGCCAGGGTGAATAATCGTCTATTCATTTCCTGCACCACTGCAATATGTAATAATAATAATAATTTTATTTATTTTCTACATATATATAGCGCAGCATGAAGCTGTTACATATTGTAGCAGGTCCCGGGGAAATATGGAAGTGTAACAAGCCCAGGAGGAACTGATATTGGAACATTTCAGTTCCATTCATTAGTCTCATTGCACTGGTATTGTTATCGACAATTTCTATTGAAACTAGAGCAATAAAACCATATTAACTATATTAATGTTATAAACACTTTTCTGTTAGTCTCTTTCACATGTGATCGGTATTCTTATGGCCGCCACGTAGAGAGGTTCCGTTAGTTACTATAATGTCATGCAAAAATGTGCTTTTTCCCTCTTAATAACTAATTTCTGCACAATCTCTCTTCCGTGGGTGCCTTTATAACCATCTCCTTGACTCGCTGGAAAAAGCTTTAAAGGTTCGTTTCTTCACGAACATCAGAATCGAATTAAACATTAACCACAAGAAAGAATGAATTGTGAAGACAGCACATCTGTGTCCGCTATGTGGCTATAAGCTAGAGTTTTACAGCAAACCTAGCTAAAATTGAGCGTTAAAACCTGCTGCTGTACAAATTTTAATACACAGCCGTCCAATGCATCTAATAGCTTGAGACGGATGGATTATTTTCGTTGTCATTAATTTTGTATTAAGTTAATTTATTTATTTATTTACTGACATTTCGGAACATGCATAAAGACCCGCAAATTTTAAAATTAGTTTTCAGAAACATCTAAAATTTATTAAAACCAAGTGGTTTTTCAATAAATACAAATGCCTCTATGCACACAAATGTAGTTGAGAATAATTAAAATACCGATTAATGAAATTAAATTAATAAATAAATTAATAAAAACAATAAGTAACTAATTAATTTAAACACTAGAATAATTAAAACAATAATTATAAACAATCACACGCACGTGCGTGCGCGTACCCATTTGAAAATGCGTATGACGAAGTGGCAGGAATTCAAAAAGAATTTTTCAGCAATATCGAATGGTCTACAAATGCTGATTCATGAACTTTGCATTATTTAATCACTACTAGATTGTTTTACTCACTAGATTACTTATTCGAAATACAAAATATTTCGCAAATATATATTTAATTAATATTTAAAACGACAACTAAGTCAACCTACTTATCGCATAAAGCGAAGCTAGAATATTCCGATGACATTTTATTATCGAAGAAACTTGTAAATCTAGAACTAAGGCTCCTAAAAAAAAAGGGTGCTGGCGCAATCCGCCATTTTGTTGCCATCGTATCACGTGATCTCATTCACTGCTGTGTTAAAGTTGAGTGATTTACAAGTGCGTTATTTTTAATAAAATAGGGTAAAATGGGTGGGTGTTCCACTGGGAATTGTTCTAATCATTCGAGGAATAAACACAGAATGTTTAGATTTACAACAGATCCTGTACGAAGAAGAAGAAGAAGAAACTGGATAATTAATTTTCCAATGGTAAATGTTGTGTTATGAAACCGAAAGTATATAACAAAATGGCGGCTGATGCATCGATTTAGAATTTTAGGGGCTGTGTCTAGAACAGTGGTTCCCAACTCAATTTAAGCCGCGGACCACTTTTCCACTTCAATTGTACCCGCAGACCACTTTGAAAAATTCTCACGAGTTGAAAGCAAAAACTTAAAAAGAGAGCCGAGTTTTTTGGGGGAAACGTGTTTGCAAAATCGTTCTTTCGTAAAAAATGAAATAATGAACACAGAAACAAAAATCTAATGATAATACAATCGAACCTCGTTAAGACGAACACGCTTAAGACGAATTACTTTTAATACGAACCGTTTTCTGAAGTTCCGTCAGATTGTAAAATACTACACTATCGATTATATACTACCTTATATAATCGATTATATATCTTATATATCGATTATATATTATCGATAATATACTATCGATTTTATTTTTATACTTTTTTTAATAATCATCCGTCTCGCAGACCACCAGTTGGGAACCACTGGCCTAGAACAATGGTTCCGTTTCATAATTTTTTCACCTTTATAACAACACGCCAGTTAATTTATTTATATTCAGTTCATTACTCCAGAAGAGAGTCCTGCAACAAGCTAATGCTTTTTACCCTCTTCAATTCTACAACCTAACCACCAGAAAGAATTTATTTCACGTCTATTTCCAGCTGCAAATAATTTAAATGAACTGACTAATTTTATGCATGTTTGATACTATGTATATTTGAGGTTGAATAAATTATTATTAACCACACTAGATTCATGGACTTCAACATTACTTACTTACCTTGTATATACCGAGAACTGTTGCTATGAGACCATAGGCGTACGCAGAAAGTTCACAATGGGGTTACAGGCTCAATAGGGGGTTATGGCGCTTAACTCCATATATTTATATGTATATATAAAATTTTTTATCGTAATGAGAATTGCAACTCCCATCAACACCCCCTGCATACGCCATGTGTGAGACTTGTTCTCTACATAATATTTTCAACAGAAAAAGCTTTAAAATCTGTTAAAAAATTGTTCCCTGTATAATTCCATATGTCAAAATGGAAAATGCTAGGTCCCTACCCTGGCCTGGTGGCATGGGCGCTCATATAAGTGGACAGGAGAGAGGCTCGAGCCCTCCCTGGCCGTTTAAAAATTTAATTTGCCCGATTCTGTTATGCATTTACAGTCACATTTTAGAATAAGGTACTTTCTAGTTCATTATATGATTGCCAAGCAGTATCAATTATTTTTGTAACATTGTAGCACCTTGTACAATCACTAAAATTCCCGACAGCCTTGAGAAGGTGGTAATAATTTTTCTCCGCTCACCTCCCTAGAAATACTCGTATGGGCGCCCATGCGTGGTGGTAAGACATGGACCCATATGGACATTAATTAATCCGTTTTTGAAATCATGTAACAAAAAACTGTGCAACATACAATATTGCTTTTTTTTTATCAGTAGCTTTGTGAAATGCATTCGCTTTTGTTCTTGATTCTTCAATTTTGTGCACTAAAGCTATGCACAAGCAAATTTCGCGTGCGCCACTATCAAACCCGTGCACAAGATTTCAAAATGAGGAGTTGGACAAAGATGGGAAGGTTTGAAAAAACATTTTTTTTCTCATGACGAATTTTTCTTTGCAGCTAATAATAATTCTCAAATATGGAGTTGAATCCTGAACCTCCCCACACACACATTTCCTCCAGTGGCGTGCAGTCCATAGAAGCAATGTAAGCATTGCTTGCCTAATATCAATTTGAAACACATTTCCATTGCCAATTTAAATTAAGGAAAACTTAATTATAAAAGTTCAGCAAAATCTATGTTTCGTACCTGAAATTTTGTCCGCGGTCAAACTAGCTACTTCGCGATTTTTTGTCACTGGATGGCGCCACCAGATGAGGGTAGGACTAATGTCGGATCATAAGCAATGCAATTTCTGCTTTCCAGCCATAAATGTTTAATTGTGGATCTCAATGGGCGCGGCTCCAAACACATTTCTCGTTATCGTATTTTTATTTCCCATTTTATAGTATTTTCAGGTTGAAATCTGCGAGTTCGTCAAATTAAACATCAATTCCGAATTTACTCATCTTTTGATTGTTTTGCAATTTTAAGCCACGAAAGCGGAAATAATTTTTCATCTGGTAGCAATTTTGCTAATCGCTTATAATGGAGATAAGCTGCCATCCTGTTAATAAATATGAATTTTATTGCATTTGTCGAGTTTTCCTTGTCCTCTATTGAAAAAAATTATCCTGATATAAAAAAGAACTCCAACTTTCACAAGTATTGTGATAGCTGCCAAAAAAAAAAAATAGAAGACTGGAATTTGTTGTATTAATAGGACTAATTGTAACATACTATAAAAATAAAATTTACTTCCTTGTTTGCATATTCCAAAAATAAATATATTACCTAAAGGAAAATGTCACCGCACGCCACTAGTTTCTTTACAGCCTTGGCAAGTATACAATCCAATAATGTAATTTCTTAAATGCGCTAACACAGCTTTCGCTCGAGATCTTTCTTTCCGCCTCCCCCGACACACACATTTTTCACCTATTATCAGGGCTGTCCCTAAAGGGTACGCGCTGTGTGTGCGGCGCGTACTCTCACGAAAGTTTTTGAATTTACTAATTTTGGGGCAATTTTCAACGAAGTTCAGCCTTCCTTATTTTCCAATCATTGACAAAATAAACTTGAATAGAAACAAATGAGGAAAACCCCTGAACACACCAAGCTTTAAAATAAATTATCCTGCGCACGGGGAGGAATGAAAAACTGATGGAAGGGGCATGTGCCACCTTGGGCTTGGATAGGCGATAAACGACCAGTCAAATGCCAGTCAGCGCGGCGCGATGACGTCACCAAGTCCAGTAACCCCTCAATTTCAATACTCTTTAATTAAGATAGCACAGCATAAGCTCAACAATTTTTTTCATGATAGCCCTGCCTATTATGATATGCGTTCTCCCACTTGAAGGGTATAGGTTTGACATGGGCGGAGCCGAGTACTCAAATCTTTCTTTTATGTTTGTAGATTATTATCATCTTCCGGTAACTATTTCGTTTTACTTTTGATAATTCAATTTAATCCCCAACTGACGAGTTGAAATTTTGGGACGCGGCCGAGGACACGCACGGGCTCTAAGGCCACGTCTCATTTTAATTCAAATAAAATTTTTTAATCAAAATATCAACATGAAATTTTATCCATACACTACTTTCCCGTAGATGCTCTTCTTCAAATAATACAATAACTTTTTTTTTTTTAATGAAAATGCATGGTAATAAAAACGCCTTTAGTGATTTGAAAGACCGCACCTCATCTGTTACGGGTTAAATCCTTCTCAATTTTTTGTTTCCCAAACTACAGTTCGTAAAGAAAAGTAGTCCTATAGTACCGTTAGGTTAACGGTTAGAATTAACGGGAGCTGACGTCACAAACGGCCTAGCCGATTACAGCAGAGGGGAGGACGTCATTTCAGAACTGGTTTTTAGCGAACTTTTGTCTGCGATAAAAACCAATTCTTAAATGACGTCCTTCCCTCTGCTGTAATCGGCCAGGACGTTTATGACGTTAGCTCCCGTTATTTCTAACGATGCCATCGGACTTCTTTTCTTGAACAAACCATAGATCACAGGTGGTTTTTTATTTATTTATTTATTTTTTTAATACATTTTAAAACAGCTGACATGTTGAAAAGTAAGATCTGAAAGAGCAAGTTACTTAGAATACCCCAAAAATTGTAAATGGTACAATTAAAATTTACCACACAGAGACACCCACGCGGACAGATGGTACTTTTGCAGCTTTTAGCCAACTCAAGCAAAACCTTTCTTTCCAGAAACGATTAGGTTAAACAGATCAGACAGACATCTTGCCTGTTCTGCGCCTTTTGGAATGACGCGTCCTTATTTTTCATGTGGAAATAAAATGATAAATGACTGAGATTTCAAAAGCACTGTCATTTTCCGGTGTTGAGGGTCAATTCAAAAATGATCAATCTCACAGAATGTTTAAAATAAATGGTTGAAGAATTCAAATATTGAGTTCTGATGCAAGTCAAACATTATATCATTTATTGTATTCATGTATTATATTTTGTATTCAAGTTGTCTTCACGTATTGCGCTATTTGTTTATAAAAAATGTTATACTCACGTAGAGTACGATTTGTATTTGAATATATATGCGTAGAATTCAGCATGGGCAGATTTACTATTTTTCCGCACCTAGGCTATTTTTGCCGCCCCTTCCTACCTGTCAGCCCCTCCCCCCAATCAGTGGTAGGAACATAAAAATTGCTACATTCAATATACGCCAAAAACTTTTGTATTGACAATAAATATGTTGAAAAACAAACTCATAAATTGAAACACAAACATTAAACAGTATTGTTCTTGGCTTGGTTCCCTAGGCCTGAAGAGGTTCAGATCCCTTGGAAAACTGTAGGTCCTTGCACCGCAAAAATCAAACAACCAATCTTAAAATAGAGTTCGATACCTGCGTCTATATTCATATGCAAAGTATATGTAACTATATGCAAAGTACACAGATATATTTCTATGTGCACTGAATATACCAGTTGCCCCCC